>MU666480.1:0-17351 GCA_026770625.1 Nicotiana glauca
TGAAGACCTCTATTTATAGTTGTAGGGGGTGGTGTGGCTCTGCGATTTGATTGGTCCGTTTGAACTGACCAATACTATCCAGACACTTGGCATGATTTAATTGGCTCATTTATTTGTCTTGGATTGCCACATCACTTGGCACGTGTCACGATTTCATTGGCTCATTTATTTTTCTTGGATTGCCATATCACTTGACATGTGGCATGATTTTGTTAGCTCGTTCTTTTGACTTGGCGCGCTACGTCATTTGATACGTGGCACCAAACTGGGCCTCTAGGAAAATGACATTTTGGGCTTAATGAAGTGGGCTCATCACNAATATCTTGAATTTAAAATATAATCCAAATTATTTTACGGATTTAATTCCAATAAAATTTATATGCCTACAACCACCATCTTCTCCGACCTATCACCAAAAATTTCAGTTTCTTCCTCCATTAACCCCACTTCTCCAAGCACCAATAGCGTCATGTATTACCACCAAAACGCTTTTACTCCACCATAACACAAAATACCATATTAGCTCCAAAGTTATCATCCAGTCCAGTCATCAAAACCACGACTTTTTTCAAAAAAAACCCAAAGCACCACCACGATTGTTAGTTTATCTAATTTGCAGAGAAACATTTGAGGTCATTTCTTGATTTTAATTTCTATTTTGTTTGTGTTTGTGATATAAAAGTGTTTGGGTTTGTGATAATTAAATTTTTAATCCACATAAAAGGATTTAATTTTTTTTTCAATAGAAAATATATGTGTCATTTGCAGACACAACAGCCACGTCATCTGCGGTTGTGTATCACGCATGTAATCTGCCAGATTCGGGTGTTCATCAGACACATTTGTGTCAAGTTGAGGTGGAGTGTGACAGACAACTGATGCCAACTTTAAATATTTGTTTATGTATTTTGCCTATAAATTTCGATAACTTGAGGATAAATTGAATAAATGAAACTACTTGAAATCACAAGGAGAGATGGGCGTTCGAATTTGACATGAAAATTTCGTATAGACTTTCGGTTTTCAGATTAAGAAATTACAATCCAAGTTCCATCATAATAAGCTTGAATTTAATAGGATTCTTTAAGTTCAATTTCAGATTAATTAGTTAGATATTTAAGATTTTCGATTTTAAACCTGTAAGTTAAGCATCTTCTTTTTCTTATTACAAAATGAACACCGAAATAAATTATTCATGTCAAATAGACGAACTATTCATTATTCCACCACAATCATTCAAATAAAGTATTTATGCAAGCAATGAAATCATTATCAAGGAAATGCAACTAGAGCATTAATAAGATCCTAAAATTAATAAGTCCGATTAGGGGTGTACGTAGACCGAGTTGTTTCGGTTTTTATTAAAATCAAATCAAACCAACTATATCAGTTTGGATTGGTTCGATTTTGGCGGATTTTTCGGGATTTTTGTTACTTAAATATTATTTCAATCTGACTTTGTTAAAAAATTTATAAGTAAATATATGTTTAGTAAAAATTAAAAAAATTGACAAACATGTTATTTATTAAATATTCTTATGGGAGAATATACTTAGTAACACATGATAAATACTTTTTTGGTTGTCTGACAATAATTTTTCGTTGATTTAAACTTTTAAGGTTAATCGAATTTAGTAATTAAACATAAAAATCAATATCATACCTAAATAATAATAACCACTTCAAATTCAAAAAAGTTATAAGAATTTTAATAGATCTTGACTTATGAATATTGAAGAACAAAGAGATTGATGCATTTCAGTAACAACTGATATGAAAGTAATCATACAACTCAATATTTAAGGTTAATAAATACATATCACTTCAAATTTTATTAAATGTTATATTCTGTAAGAGAATCCCAAATATTTCTAGTCAATATTTTAAAGAAAATTCTATATAAAATTTTAAAAGTATTTATGAAAATTATATATTTATATCTCGATTTGGTTCGGATATTTTTCCTCAATATCAAACCAAAACTGATCGGGCTTTTTAATCGGTTTGATTTGACTTTTCGATTTGGTATAGTTTTTCGATTCGGTTTGTACACCAAATCCGACATAATAAAATCATGTCCACATAGAAAGTGTTACTTGCTAATTAATAAGTATTGGATATGTGGGCTAACACCTAATGGGTAGAGTATTTGACTTTACTAGTGTTGGACAAATTACAAGCTATGTCCATTTATAGGTAGCTCATTATAAAAATTAGCCAATTGATAAAATATTACTAATATTAGTCAAATTGGCCAATTAGCTATTTGTAGCAAAAAAATATCAAATTTTTGCTTTCTTTTGAGTGTGTGCTATTAGAATATATTGGGTATATCTTAAGAAGCTTGAATCTCAGTTTTGGGATGATTTTGTGAAGTTTTGAGGTGGTTTGAATTGAAAATTCGAAGTAAAAACTCAATATGAAAAAAAAAATGATATGTGTATCATTTGTGTATCACATATGTATCATATTTGTATCGATTGTGTATCACATATATATCCATATATACCTGTGTATGGAGATACATGCGTGATACGTGTTTGATACATGTGTCGCAGAAGAATTTTTTGAACTCGATTTAATTACGAATTTTGATTCAAAATCAGTCCAAATCACCTCCAATCTTCCTCAAATTTTGTATATTGACTTATCTATTTGTTTTCAATGAATTTCAACTATACTCATTAAAAAAAAAATTCCTTTTTTGTTTAGATTTTTAGAATGTTGTATTTTTTTTTTGTATTTCATCACCTTATTTGCTACCTCATCCATAAAATTTTCTTTTCGTCTTGCATCTAGTGTTGCTAATCACGCTTAAAATATATGGAAGGTAATTTTTGCATGTGATTCTTTGAGAGAAAGAACCATATTTATTTGGTTTTTCAATTTCTATATATGTTTGGCTGGTTTTGGTAAGTCTATGACTAATAGCTAGAGGTTGGTAAGTTGAAACTTATTTGAGATATTTGTGTAAGTTTCCCTATGAGTAATGAGCTAATATCTCATGGCTAGGGCTGAATACAAGGTACAACAATTTTGGATTCCGGAATGCACATCCGAAGATCCGAAATTCAATCCGAAGTTCGAAAATTGTAAAAATAAATTCAAAATTCAATTATTAATCCGAAAATTCAAATTAAAAATCTATAAAAACATTCGGTTCAAATTTCGAGTTTGCACAAGTTATGCCGATCCCTAATCACAAGTGGTTAAGCCTAATCACTAGTGGTTAAGAATGCGTTTTAACCAATAGAATCTGGTAGTTAATAAGTGGTTTAGGACTTTGAGCATTGTTGGGCTGGTGCCCTGATCCAAAGAGTGGTTAGTTGAGACTGGTACTAGCAGCGATAAAGAGAGATACAACATCAACCCTATCATCACGAATTCTTAGGATCTCTTTGGTCATAGATTTTATCAAAATAAATTTGGGTTTTATCAGGCAAATACATGTTTGATCATAGATTTTATCTATATTTTGGCAAAATTTTAAATCTCAAATTCCAAAGGCCAAATACATAATTGGGCCCTTAAACTTGGCATTTTTTGTCACTTGGACACTTAAACATAGAGTTGTTCCTATCAGACCCTTCAACTAAATCACATATGTGCCAATTAGACACTTTGTAGACCATCTGAGAAAAACTTTTATAAAAATTATTGGATATGTAATTAGCTGCAGTTGTATATTTGATAGCTTTTAAGGCTTTCTTCTTTGCTTATGAAACTTTACGGCACTAAAGTACGATTATAGGAGATACCATGAAAATTTTCATAAGCACTTTGTAGTGACATAATTGAGTGCTTATGAAACTTTACGGCACTTGTAAGCTACTAGAATAAAACTTTACAAACTAGAACGCACAAGTGGTTGATAGAAGTTGCATTTTGACATTAGCAACTTTTAACAAAAATAGTACTTCAACAAAAGAGCAAAGCTGTTAAATATAAAAATGCAGCTATTTCATAAGTAAAGAAGAAAGCCTTAAAAGCTGTCAAATATACATCTGCAGCTAATTACATATCCAATAATTTTTATAAAAAATTTTCTCAGATGGTCTACAAAATGTCTAATTAGCACATATGTGATTTAGTTGAAGGGTCTGATAGGAACAACTCTATGTTTAAGTGTCCAAGTGACAAAAAAGACCAAGTTGAAGGACCCAGTTATGTATTTGGCCAATTCCAAAACCAGCTAGCCAAAATATCACTATTTTATTTTTTTAAAAATTGCCCAAACTTTTGTATTTTATAAAAGAGCCCACTATTTATTATTTTGTAACAATGTTGCTTCGTCTTCTCGGCCATCTGATAGTGTTTCATGTAGTTCATTATAAAAATAATAATTTTGTACCAAATTTATTTATGTTTAGGACTATGGTTTGCAATAATATAATGAATGTTATTGATAACAGTACTGTTAGGTATTTGTGATAGTTTTTAGAACTTGTGAATATAAGTCATGTTTCATATTTTTCCAAAATAAATTTGGGAAATATGTGTTGACAACTTATGTCAAACACATTTTCATCTTCAAACCAAATTTCACTCGGATCAAATTTTCAAAATAAATTTGGGAATCTCTGGCCAAACGCTAGCTTAGTTATCAAATCACAGTAGGCATTGAGATCAGCTTTCTATGTAGCTTTAGTAATGGAATGGTTAACAATTAAGCTGTAGACGCTTTAATGATCTACAGCAAAATTAAAGATTTTGAATGATGCGAAGAAAATAAAGAAGCTCCAGGATCAAGCTGTTATGGGATTTTGTGTCCATAATTGACATATGGCTTTGTTTTATTTTCCTTTACCTGAAAATCTGATTTCCCATCTTTATGGAATGGCCATCAATTAAAGTCGCACCTAAATAAAGGAAGTTGAGGCTGTGCATTTTGCCCAAATTTATCAAGACAAAAAAACCTGTGTTTTATTGCTATAGATGAATTTGAGGAAATGATGACCCTCGGCTCAAAAAAATATTTTTCAGTAGTTTTAAAAAAGAAAAGCAGCAGTGAAGAAGCCATGTTAAAACTACTGAAAATAAGAAATAAGACAATCGAAACAAGAGAAACAACACATAACAATAGAAATTGAAGAATAAGGTAATACAAGAATGATATGGTGGGGCAAATTTAGTGTCTAAAACTCAGTTACTTACTAACCTTCTACCTTAATTGTCGATCTCCAAATCATTCTATCTAGGGTCATGTCCTCAGTAAACTGAAGTGTGACGACCTGGCCAGTCGTCTCATGAGTTACCGCTTCGTTTTCCCCATTTCTGCTTCTTTATGCTTCGTTATCCGTGTTTTGTGGTATCGGGTTGGTCGGATCGAGTCCGGAATAATTTTAGTAAGATTTGAGAAACTTAGTCTCTTTTAAGGAAGTTTAAGTTGGAAAAGTCAACCGGATGTTGACTTATGTATTAGAGGGTTTGGATGTGAGTTCCGATGGTTCAATTAGCTTCGGCAGATGATTTATGACTTAGGAGTGTGATCAGAATGAGTTTTGGAGGTTCAGATTAGATTTAGGCTTGAATTGGCGAAGTTGATATTTTGGCGATTTTCGATTGGTAGGTGAGATTTTGATATAGGGATCGGAATGGAATTCCGAGAGTTGCAATAGCTCCGTCGTGTCATTTGGGATGCGTGTCCAAAATTTCAGGTCATTCAGACGTGGTTTGGTTGGGTTTTTGATCAAAAGCGGAATTTGGAAGATTTTAGAAACTTAGGCTTGAATCCGATGTGTTTTGGTTGATTTGATGTTGTTTGAGGTGTTTTGAAGATTGGAGCAAGTTTGAATAAGGTTTTAGGATATGTTGGTGCCTTTGGTTGAGGTCCCGGGGGCCTCGAGTGAGTTTCTGGTGGTCAATCGGATCATTTTGAAGTTGAGAAAATTGTAGAAGTTGCAGGTTCAGCTGTTGTAGGTTTTTTCCCTTCGCGATCGCGCGCGGCCGCGTAGAAGATTTTGAGGAGGTTGTCCAGTTGTTCTTCGCGTTCACGAAGATTGGCTTGCGATTGCATAAAGTGGAGAAGTTATTCATCATGAACGTGGGAAGGTGGTCGCGTTCGCAATGAATAGTTGATTGCACGGTTATGTGCTATGTCGATTCTAATTTGAGGCGCTCGGGTGAATTAGTTTCAGCACGGCAGAGGTCGTTCATTCAAGTCTGCTCAACCAGCTCGCCCAGGATATCGTGGGGCATTTTCGGGTCATGCTTATCACGGTTCTCAGCAGGGCCAGTCATCACTTAGTTCCCTTCCAGCTCAGAGTTCGACCCATGCTCCGTAGGTTCAAGGCTCTTCTATGCCGAGTGCATCTTCTAGTCACTCTGGTGCGAGGGGTTCCCTTCAGTCCCCTTCTCTAGCATTTGGGAGTTGTTATGAGTGTGGTGAGATGAGTCGCATGTGATGGCAGTGTCCTCGCCATTTGTGCTAGTTCATCTCAGTAGAGGGGTCAATCATCGGCTTTAGCGCCAGTTACTTCACCACCACCTACCCAGCCAGCTAGGGGTAGAGGTCAGTCAGCCAGGGGTCGCCCCAGAGGGAGAGTCGATCAGGGGGCGGTCAGGCCCATTTTTTATTCACTTCCAGGCAGACTCGATGTTATTGCTTCAGATGTTGTTATTACATGTATTGTTTCAGTCTGCCACAGAGATGCCTCTGTATTATTTGATCTCGGTTCCACCTTTTCTTATGTGTCATCATACTTTGCTAGTTATTTGGGTACGCCCTGTGAGTTTCTTGCTTTACCTGTTCATGTATCTACCCCGGTGGGCGATACTGTGGTTGTAGACCGTGTGTACCGGTCGTGTGTGGTGATTATTTGGGGTCTGGAGATCCGAGTGGATCTATTACTATTGAGCATGGTGAATTTTGATGTCATTTTGGGCATGGATTGGTTATCTCCGTGTCGTGCTATTCTGGACCGCCAAGTTAAGACAGTCACATTGGCTATGCCGGGTGTGCCACGGATCGAGTGGCGAGGTGTGACCGATTATGTTCCCAGTAGAGTGATATCTTTCTTGAAGGCCCATAGTATGGTTGGGAAAGGTTGTCTCTCGTATCTAGCGTTTGAGAGGGATATCGGAGCTGAGACTCTCAGTATTTATTCTGTTCCAATTGTGAAGGATTTTCCCAATGTGTTTCCTGCAGACCTGTCGGGCATGCCACCGGACAGGGATATTGATTTTGGTATTGACCTAGTGCCGGGCACTCAACCTATTTCTATTCCGACGTATCGTATGGCACCAACGTAGTTGAAGGAGTTAAAGGAGCATCTTCAGGAGCTCCTTGATAAGGGGTTCATTCGGCTTAGTGTGTCACCTTGGGGTGCGACGATTTTGTTTATGAAGAATAAGGCTGGCACAATGAGAATGTGCATTGAGTATAGGCAGCTGAACAAGGTAACAATTAAGAACAAGTACCCTTTGCCTAGCATTGATGATTTATTCGACCAGCTTCAGGAGCGAGAGTGTTCTCCAAGATTGATCTCCGTTCAGGTTATCACCAGTTGAAGATCAGGGACTCGTATATTCTTAAGACATCTTTCAGGACTCGATATGGTCACTATATAGTCACTATGAGTTCTTGGTGATGTCTTTTGGGCTGACCAATGCCCCAGCAGCGTTCATGCATTTGATGAACACCGTGTTCTGGCCTTATCTCGATTCATTCGTCATAGTCTTCATTGATGATATTTTGGTGTATTCGCATAGTCAGTAGGAACACGCAGAGCATTTGAGAGTTGTGTTGCAGATATTGAAGGAGGAGAAGCTTTATGCAAAGTTCTCTAACTGTGAGTTTTGGCTCAGTTTAGTGGCTTACCTGGGGCACGTGGTGTCCAATGAGGGTATTCAAGTTGATTCGAAGAAGATAGAGGCGGTTCAGAGTTGGCCCAGACCGTCCTCAGCCACAGAGATTCGCAGCTTTCTTCGTTTGAAAGGCTATTATCGCCGGTTTGTTCAAGGATTCTTATCTATCGCATCGCCCTTTACCAAGTTGACTCATAAGGGTGCTTCATTTATGTGGTCGGACGAGTGTGAGGAGAGCTTTTGGAAGCTCAAGACAGCTTTGACCACAGCTCAAGTATTGGTTTTGCCATCAGCTTCAGGTTCATATACCGTGTATTGTGATGCTTCGAGAGTTGGGATTGGATTTGTGTTGATGCAGGAGGGTAGAGTTATTGCTTATGCTTCTCGTCAGTTGAAGCCCCATGAGAAGAACTACCCCGTTCATAATTTGGAGTTGGCCGCCATAGTTCACGCATTGAATATTTGGAGACACTACTTGTATGGCATATCTTGGGAGGTGTTCACTGATCATCACAGTCTTCAGCATTTGCTCAAGCAAAAGGATCTTAATTTTAGGCAGCGGAGATGGTTGGAGTTGCTTAAGGATTATGATATCACTATATTGTACAATCCGGGAAAGGCCAATGTGGTAGCCGATGCTTTGAGCCGAAAGGCAGTGAGTATGGGAAGTTTGGCATATATTCCAGTTGGGGAGAGACCACTTGCAGTTGATGTTCAGGCCTTGGCCAATCGATTCGTGAGGTTGGATATTTCGGAGCCCAGTCGGGTATTAGCTCCTCGGTCTTCTTTATATGATCTCATTAGAGAACGCCAGTATGATGATACACATTTGCTTGTCCTTAACGACAGATTTCAGCATGATGATGCCAGATATGTGACCATTGGTGATGATGCAGTGTTGAGGATGCAAGGCCGGATTTGTGTGCCTAATGTGGATGGGCTTCGGGAGTTGATTCTGGAAGAGGCCCATTGCTCGTGGTATTCCATTCATCCGGGTGCTGCGAAGATGTATCAGGATTTGAGGCAGCACTATTGGTGGAGAATAATGAAGAAAGATATTATGGGATTTGTAGCTCGGTGTCTCAATTGTAAGCAGGTGAAATATGAGCATCAGAGATCGGGTGGCTTGCTTCAGCAGATGGATATTCCCGAGTGGAAGTGGGAGAGGATCACTATGGATCTTGTTGTTGGACTTCCATGGACTTTGAGGAAGTTCGATGCTATTTGGGTGATTGTGGATTGGCTGACCAAGCCTGCGCACTTCATTCCTGTGTGTACTACCTATTCTTTAGAGTGGTTGGCAGGGATCTATATCCGGGAGATAGTTCGCTTGCATGGTGTTCCGGTCTCCATCATTTCAGATCGAGGTACCCAGTTTACTTCATAGTTTTTGAGGTCTATACAGTGAGAGTTGGGTACTCAGGTTGAATTAGACACAGCTTTTCATCCTCAGACTGACGGGCAATCCGAGCGTACTCTTCAGATATTGGAGGACATGTTGCGTGCCTGTGTTTTTGATTTCGGAGGATCATGGGATGAGTTTCTACTGCTTGCAGAGTTTTCTTATAACAACAGCTTCCAGTCGAGTATTCAGATGGCTCCATATGAGGCTTTGTATGGGAGGCAGTGTAGATCTCTAGTCGGTTGGTTCGAGCTCGGTGAGGATAGGCTATTGGGGACTGATTTGGTGCAGGATGCTTTGGAGAAGGTGAAGGTGATTCAGGAGAGGCTTTGTATAACGCAGTCGAGGCAAAAGAGTTATGCTGATAAGAAGGTTTGAGATGTGTCCTACATGGTAGGTGAGAAGGTTCTGTTGAAGGTTTCGCCCCTGAAGGGTGTTATGATATTTGGGAAGAAGGGGAAATTGAGTCCGCGGTTCATCGGGCCTTTTGAGGTGCTTTGGAGGATTAGGGAGGTGGCTTATGAGCTTGCTTTACCACCCAGCTTATCGAGTATGCATCCAATATTTCATGTTTCTATGCTCCAGAAGTATATTGGGGATCCGTCTAATGTTCTGGATTTCAGCACGGTTCAGTTGGATGATGATTTGACCTATGATGTGGAGCCAATAGCTATTTTGGGTCACCAGGTTTGGAAGTTGAGGTCAAAGGATATAGCTTCAGTGAAAGTGCAATGGAGAGGTCGGCCTGTGGAGGAGGCTACTTGGGAGACTGAGCGGGAGATGTGGAACAGATATCCTTACCTGTTTTAGGCTTCAGGTATGTTTCTTGATTCGTTCGAGGACGAACGTTTGTTTAAGTTGGGAAGGATGTGACGACCCGGCCAGTCTTCTCATGATTTACCACTCCGTTTCCCCCATTTCTGCTTCTTTATGCTTCGTTATCCGTGTTTTATGGTATCGGGTTGGTCGGATCGAATTTGGAATGATTTTGGTAAGGTTTGAGACACTTAGTCTCTTTTAAGGAAGTTCAAGTTGGAAAAGTCAACCGGATATTGACTTATGTGTTAGAGGGCTCGAATGTGAGTTCCGATGATTTGGTTAGCTTCGGGAGGTGATTTATGATTTAGAAGTGTGATCGGAATAAGTTTTGGAGGTTCGGAGTAGATTTAGGCTTGAATTGGCAAAGTTGATATTTTGGCGATTTCCGGTTGGTAGGTGAGATTTTGATATAGGGGTTGGAATGAAATTTCGAGAGTTGCAGTAGCTCCATCGTTTCAGTTGGGATGTGTATACAAAATTTCAGGTCATACAGACGTGGTATGGTTTGGTTTTTTATCAAAAGTGAAATTTGGAAGATTTTAGAAACTTTGGCTTGAATCCGATGTGTTTTGGTTGATTTGATATTGTTTGAGATGTTTTGAAGATTGGAGAAAGTTTGAATAAGGTTTTAGGATATGTTGGTGCCTTTGGTTGAGGTCTCGGGGGCCTCGGGTGAGTTTTGGGTGGTCAATCGGATCATTTTGAAGTTGAGAAAATTGCAGAAGTTGCAGGTTCAGCTATTGCAGGTTTTTGCCCTTGCAGAACTTGCAGAAGTCGCGTTTGCATAGAGTTAAATGGACCTGGGATCTTGGCTGGATTTTCTTTATTGCGAACGCGGAGGGATGTCCGCGATCGCATAGAGTCAGTCGCCTGGGCATCGCGTTCGTAGGGCTTTTGATGCGTTCGCGTAAGAGTACTTTTGGGAGCTGAAGATTTGTTCTTCGCGATCACGAGGGATGTTCCGCGATCGCAATGAAGGAAAATATACCTGGGCAGAAGATTTTTAAACTCGTCTTGTCCGCGAGAATTGGGTTTATTTCTTCCATAGTTGGTCATTTTTGGAGATTTTTGAAGGAGATTGAAGAGGGATTCAAGGGGAATCATTTGGAGGTAAGGTTCTAGGAATTAAAACTCGATTATTATGTGAATTCCACCTAGAAAATCATGAAAATTAAGCTAAAAAGTGAAGAACTAGGGCTTGAAAATTTGGAGTTTTGATTGGGGATTTGAAGGACCATTTGGGGTCTGATTTGAGAACTTTTAGTATGTATGAACTCGTGGGGAGATAAGGAATCTATTGGAGTAAAAATTTCTGAATTTCGAGACTTGGGCCCGGGGGTAGGGTTTTGGTTATTTCGGAATTTGTGCCCTTTATTGATTGTTTTTGCTTGGGCTTCGTTCCCTTAGCATATTTTGACGTCCTCGTTCTGATTTTGGATAGACTCGATGCGCGTGAAGGATGATTCGAGGGGCAAAGGCATCGCAAGCTCGAGATTTAGCCGGTTCAAGGTGAATAGTGATTGTAGATGATGTTCTGAGGGTCTGAAACCCCGAATTTCACATCGTAGTGCTATATTAGGGTGAGGCACACGCTTGATGACGTGCGTGGGGTCGTGCAATATTGGGAATTGTGACTTGGTTCATCCCGATTGATGATTTTACTGCGTATTTGATTGAAAACTATTTGCTATCATCATTATTTGGGCTGAATGCCATATTTGGGCCTAGTGCCAACTATTTGAACCTTTCAGGGCTTTTTATTGATATTTCCTCACTGTTTTGACTTTATACTTGAACTCAGTCATGTTATTTTTCCACTTTTTTACAACTTAGCAATTTTTACTCAGTTTTAAGACTTAAAGGATATTTTAAATGATGTTTGGGCTGAGAAACACTATTTGATTATTGCCCGATGGGTTTGTGAGGATTTTTGACTGAGTAAGGCTGAGGGCCTATGTTGTGAGGAAACACTGATACTGATTTGAGGCCGAGGGCCTGAGATATGTACGCCACGAGATGTCTTGATTGACATGAGGCCGAGGGCCTAGTTTTGATGCCACGGTATGGCTTATTATTGTGCTTGGACCGTAAGAGGCCCCTCCAGGAGTCTGCACATCCCCAGTGAGCGTGGGTACCAATGTGATGTGAGGTTGAGCCTGAGGGGCTGGTATTGTTCTGAGATGTTGCCCGAGGGGCGGATTTGTTGTTACTGTGCTCGAGTTGCAAACTTCTATTTGTTTACTTTGCTTTAACTACCTGTCAACTACTTGTTTAATTGCTGAAAAAGGATTTCACTTAAATTTTCACTGGTTTATTGCTTTTAAATGGTTTTACTGCTTCATTATAGAATGCCTTGTGCCTTACGTATTTTCTTACTTTAAGTTATTATTTATCTTTGTTATTCACTGAGTTGGAGTGTTCACTTTACTGCCTGCACTCCATGTGTAGATTTAGGCGTAGCTGGTTTCGCTCCCGAGTGCTGATCCCTCCAGCTCCAGGCGGACGTTCAGAGTTCGCGAGGTAGCTGTTGGCATCCACAGCCCCGTGTCTCTACTCCTTTGTCGCTTCTATTTCCTTTCAGACATTTGTAATAGTTTATGGATTTAGCAGAATTGTATTATGACTTATAGATGCTCATGGCTAGTGACACCCCGGTTAGGGCTATGTATGGGTGTTCTTCCGTGTATTTATGTTATTATCTGTTATTTCGAAGTTATTTTATCATGTTTAGACTATTCTTAATGCGTAACTGCTAACAATTGAAAAAATGGGTTTAATTGGCTGACCTTATCTTCACGAGAGGCGCCATCACGACCGGGTTTGGGTTTAGGGTCATGACATGAATATATGCTATGACTTGGCTAATCACTTCTCCCCAATACTTTTTTGGCCTTCCTCTACCTCAGACCCATTATTGCCGGCCTCTCTCACCTCCTTGCTGAAATAGAGAGTTCTAAAAAATATTTTAAAATTTTGAAAAATCAAAGTGCAGAATAGCATAATGGCAACCAATAGGAGCTGAACAACAATGCAGTCTTCTAAATTATGTGATTAGTTAACTAAAAATTATAATTTGCTTGAAAACAATAATTTCCCAATGATTTCATCTGGCTAACATATTTATGTGCTCGAGTATCTTCAGCACGATACATAGTGGAAAAGATGAGTGTTAATAATATATAAAAGTAGAATTTTAAAATTAGATAAAGTTTAGTAACCAGAAGGTAGTTTGACTTTGAAGTATTATTAGCTGACACTGTTAGATATTTTAATGGAGGTTGTTTCAGACCTAGCTAGATAACCAACTACAATAATTGGGATCTAGCTTTTTTTTTTTTTTTTTTTAATTTTAAGTTCGCTAGCCTTTTTTTACTCATTTGCGTGAAAGAAATAGAAAATTTTGGTAATGCTTTGGTTAGCAAATAAAACAAAGGACCATAAATAGAATAGGAATAGTGGCAAATATATGTCATGACATAAGATTCGATATCAACTTAAAAGTCAACATATAAAAGACTTTTGCATCTATTTGACTTTAACTGACTCGCGGTCACTAGCAGATCAAATTATATATTCCACAACTTTATTTTTGTAATTGCGACGGTCTGATTATTTATTTCGATTATTTAATCGAATATCTATTATCTCCCACCAGCATAAATTCCGAACAAGAACGTTGAATTCCACAAATTTGCAATTTGTGCTCACTCCCACAACAAGATTTTTTGGATATAGGCAGACTTTCAAAACAAGATAGTCTTCTTGTTCCCATTAAACCCATTTTTGTCTGTTAATAACCTATAAGTACTATTTGCAATTTAATTACATTTACTCAAATGAAAAGGTTGCTGACTTGCTGTTGTATGCATTAATTTAGTGAATGTGAAATATGAACAGGAAGAAAACATAGTGGAAAGTATTGAAAATTTGTCCATCTATGTTCTTTTATATATACAATTATTTCGACTTATTCTCTTAATAGACCTCAGAAAAAAATAGGAAATAGCTTGGATAATATGGCTGTATACATTTGTGTTTCTTCACCTTTAAAGATTATGGTGGATAGTAAATTACCTCTCAATCCTTGGCCTAATATTTCGGGTTGGAGCCATCTTTCATAAGACCTTTTTTTATGTGAGTTCGGATTAATCTGAGCTCTAAAATGAAGACTACACACCGGTTGAAAAAAAAATAATATTTTCTTCTGTGTCATTTCTAGAAGTTATGATATTTAATTTTACAGGGTTAATTTCACTGATGGTCATCCAACTTATAATTTATTTCACAAAAGTCACTTAATTATTTTTATCACTTAAAAGTCACTCAACTTTATTTTTGTAACTTAAAAATCATTCTGGTTCAAAACCTACAAAATATCCAATTAAAAATATGACATGGCATTACATTTAATTAAAAAATCTAACAAAAATGCCACATAAGCTTAAACAGATCATATCTAAGTTAGACACATTTCTTCCTCAGCACGATTTGACCTATAACCAAAATGAATTATTAATATTTGAACAATTAACTGGACTAGCTTTTTGATTTTGTGGTTAATTTGTAGACAAAGAAGTCTAAGAAATTTAAGAAAAATTAGGTCTTTTGAATTTATCTTTAGGTTTTGGTTGTACATTTACGGTCAATGACACAATATATTGTCTCTTTCTTTTGTACAAATTATCGCTATAGGTTTTCTACGATTGCGGTGTGTATTGATAATTTTTACTATGCAATTTTTTTGTGGGTGTTTCTTACTGGGCAGTATTTTTGTCTGTTAATATTGCTTAATAAGCAATATATTGACTTTAATGGAATTGTAGTTTGTAAAAATAGGTTCTTATTAGCTTGTTGTTCTTGTTTGTTAGTGATACATTTAATTATTATTGGAATTGATTGGTAGTATTTTAATTTCATGAAAAATTATAAAATAATATGAAGGATGTAAAAATTGATTCTGTGCTAGTTCTGTTCATATTTTTAATAAAATTATAGGTGGTGATATTAAGGTTATTACGTAACAAATAAAGTAGGATATTTTTAGCGCAAAATAATTGTTCTCTTCTTTTTCTTCGAATTGTCAAAATATTAAAATTCATTTGGGTTATGGGTCAAATCGAATTGTGGATGAAATGGGTCTAAATTGGGTGTGGTCCATATAAGCTTATTTGGCAATATAATTAAATTTTTTAATTAAATTTAATGTCATGTCATATTTTTATAGAATATTTTATAGTCTTTGTACTAGAATGACTTTTAAGTTACAAAGATAAAGTTGAATGATTTTTAAGTGATGAAAAATAGTTAAGTGATTTTTGTGAAATAAATGATAAGTTGGATGACCATAAGCGAAATTAACACAGTTTTACTTGAACTCTATGATGCTAGCCACCACTTAAATAATATAACGTTACGTCCTATAGCATATAGCAGTATGCATCGTTGACATTCTGCGAATCTATTTGTCTTTAGTAAATCTCCATGAATCTTATTGAATTATTTTATGAAAATAAGTTTAAGAAAATTCGTGAACGTTGAGTGGACTACATGTTTAATTAACATATGAATCGAGATCGAGATTTTTTTATAAAAAATATCAATTTATTTTTCTCTTCCTGTCCATTTTATTCCTACGTTCCTCACCATATATTTTTTCTTTACCTTCCTCACATATTCAAAATTACATTCCTCGCTGTCACCAAATTTTAGTAGTAACAATTTTTCTTTTTGGTACTTGTAACTAGAGTTGTTTTTCTCCTCACGATCTTAATATTACCGATTTCAGTAAATCAAAATATTGCAACAGCTTGAAGTAACCCGAAAGAAAAAACTATCCTGATCTTTGATCAAGGGTTTAAATCATCACTAGCCGAAAATGGTTAAGTTTTCTTCTCGTACACATATTAAATGTTGAATCTCTCAATATTTTTGCGTACGGAAAAGGGTTATATATGTCCCTCTATGTGACGACCCGGCCCGCTGTCACGTGAGTTACCGCCCCGTTTTTCTCATATTATATTGTTCTATGCTTCAATATCAGTATTTGAATGAATCGGATAGAATTGAATTGGTTTTAGTTGAAAATGAGGCACTTAGCCTCTTAGAAGGAAGCTTATTTTGGAAAAGTCAACCGAAAGTTGACTATATAGTTAGAACGCTCGGATGTGAATTCCGGTAATTCGGTTAGCTTCGGGGGATGATTTGTGGCGTATGAGTGCGATCAAAATTGAATTTGGAGGTCCGGTGTAGAATTAGGCTTGAATTGGCGAAGTTTAAATTTTGGCGAATTCCGGTTGATAGGTCAGATTTTGATTCGAGGGTCGGAATGGAATTCCAAGAGTTGCAATAGCTTCATTAGGTGATTTTGGATATGTTTGCAAATTTTCAGGTCATTCGGACGTCGTTTGGTCGGGTTTTTGATTGAATGCGCATTTCGGAAGTTTTGATGAAAACTAGCCTTGAATCCGATGTGTTTTATTGGTTTTAGCGTTGTTTGACGTGTTTTGAGGATTGGAACAAGTTTGAATAAGGTTGTTGGATGTGTTGGTATTTTTGGTTTAGGTCCCCGGGGCCTCGGGGTGATTTCGGATGATTAAACGGGAATTTTTGAAGCATGTTGCAGGTCTGGTTTTTTATGGCTTCTGGTATTTCCGCATCTGCGGAAAAGGAGCCGCAGAAACGGTTCCGCAGATGCGGTGGGGAAAGTCGCAGAAGCGATCTTGAGTGGCCAAGGGGATTTTCGCATAAGCGGAAGGTAGAGCGCGTAGCGGGACCGCAGAAGCGAAAATTTGCTGAAAGGTTTCAATGAAACAGTGCTCGCGAATTTCAGAGGTTAAAGAGAACATTTTGACTTCGGGAAGAGGCGATTTTGGGCGATTTGGAGAGGCTTCGAAGGGGATTCCATCAGGTATGAATTTATAGACTCGAATAATATTATTATGGTGTAAAAACATGAATTAATCACGGAATTTCAAGGAATTAAAAGGTAAAAATGGAGGTTAGGGCTTGAAACCTAAGAAAGCGTAAACTTGAAATTTGAGGGGACAAATGGACTCCGATTTCGATGAATTTGATATGGGTAGACTCGTGGCGAGGCGAGGAGTCCGGTAATGTGAATTTCAAAATTTTTCGAGAAGTGGGCCCGGGGCTCGGATTTTGCCAACTTCGTTTAGGGTGTTTTTCGAGTTCTTTCAATTGGGTTATGTTCCATTAGCCTATTGTAATGTATTCGTTGTGGTTTTGACCAGATTCGACGCGCGAGGAGGCGGATTCGAGAGGAAAAGGCTTAGCGGACTAGTCCTGTGGCCGGCTTGAGGTGAGTAAT
>MU666481.1:0-12077 GCA_026770625.1 Nicotiana glauca
AAAGCTAAGTCTTTCTTCTTTCTCTTTTTCTGTTTCTTTGCATGTGTATGCTTTGTATGTTTTTAGTTGTTTACTGGCTATTATTAGACTAATTAGGGTCTATCTTCTAATTTCTATTATATTTTAGATTTAAAATTGGATATTGTTAGGTTTTAAGATTCTGATTAATTCCGTTTAAGAAAACAAATTTGATATCAAATAGAAGTTAATTAGATATTATTTGCAAAACTTCTTTAATTGTTCTTGTTTGATTGATAAGGATTGGTTATAGTTGTGGATTTTGATAATTGACAGTTATATATCAGTGTTAATTAGTCTAATTACCTAAGTGATCTTGGATGAATAGCAATTGGCATATTTTGGTTAGTTGTTAGATTGGATTTGTTAATTAGTTTAAATAAGTAGGTTGTTACAATTGAAAGTTTAATCCAGCAGTACAGGGGCAAAAGGGTAAAAGGCAGTAAGGTATTTGGTAAATTCAAGTAATGTACAGGGGCAAAAGGGTAAAAACAATAGGGTACTTGGTAAATTCAAGTAATGTTCAGGGTTCATTTGGGTACAATAAAAGGTTTAAGGGTAATAAGCCTTAGGAAGTGGGGGTAATCCTGGTAGAGAAAAATGGCAATAGGGTAGTTTCCTAAGTGAGGTAAGGGTAAATAAGAAAATATACCAAGATAGAAGATTCTAGATAGGGCAATTGGTGCAATTCTTAATAAATAAAGGGCATCTAATCGAATAACAAATAAAAATAAGGACAAAATTTGAAATAAAAGAGGGACCACTTTGTAATTAATTAAGTTTGAACTTCCCTCCATTTTTAAATCTATAAATAGGCACCTATATGCATCATTTTTTAAGTTTGAGCAATCTGAAAATCTCCCTAGAATAATTCTACTATTCTAGATTTCTACTTTCGAAATTTATCATTTCCAAAACTCAAAAAATATCAAAAACACAATAGAAATAGTTCAAAATCTCACTGTTTCATTAGTTTTAAGTCAATTTGAAGTCTGTTTGATTGATTCTGGTTGGTTCTGAAGATCAAATGTTGTTGAAATGGTATTGAGTTAGTCAAGCGCTTGGTTCTATGGATTTTTATTATTGTTGTGGGTTAAAATCTGGTTATTGGAGCTGTGTTTTGGATTTGTGGATTTGTCCTCTGCTGTTGTTGCTGATTAATCACTGCTGACCTTTATCTGCAATAGGTTTTGATATTTAAACTCAGGTACACATCTTCTGCCTTCACTGATGTATCTGCGTTGATGAATTGAAATACAATTGAAGTGAAAACACGAGAAATATCCTCATATCTGTGAATTATGAAAGATGTTTATTGATATTAAAGTCTGATCACATTAGTATAAACGTAGTATTAGATATGAAGCTTGTATTTGATAGGATTATCCAAATTTGTATTGGACTGTAATTATCGGACTGTTTTTCTACTATATTAGAACTGATACTTAATTTCTAATAACATTTTAGTAGAACTTTAGAATTTATTGTGTTAGTAAAATAGTTGTTAGATCTAAAATGGCTTCGAACAGTCAGTCTATAAGGAAATCTGGAAACCTTTTTACTAATTTCAATTTACTTTGATAGCTTTGTTTAAATTTGATTGTAGAAATTAGCAAGTAATATAACAATTCCAGATGTTTCAGTGGTAATAATATTTTTTATAGTTCGATGTTAGCCTGTTTTGATTTTTAAAATCATGTCTCTTGTTAGATTTGTATGTTGTTGATATCTAGGACTCATAGATAAATGAATTGATAAGTAAATCTGAATATGAAATAAAGGAAATAAAAAAACATTGTTAATTTTCACAATATTATTGAACAACATTTAGGAACATGTTTAAAATCAACTCATCCTGTTTCGTCTCCTGTTTGCGTTAAGTTTCACTTCAGAGTAAGGCCTAATGGCCTGATGCGATTTTGGGCCTCAGTTCATTCAACTACTGGCCCAATTCAATGTTTAGTTTAAACTGTGAAGGATTGGGTTTGTTTAAAGGCCTACTATCGATAAACCCTTAATAACATATGTAAAATGGGCTTGTTAAAAATCTAAAAACGGGAGATTCTTTATACACAATAATAAAATGCTCGAATTAATTAGGGTTTTTCGCTTTGACTTAAGGACAAGAACAAATAAGGAATATAGTTTACTTAGGATTGGCCTTTAAAAATATAAATGAGATGAGCCTCGCCAAAATCAAAGAATAAAATTGCGGGGCCCTCAATAATGACTTATAAAAAATATTAGAAATTAGGAGGACCGTTTAGCTAATTTTACGGTCTTCCCCAAAGTTAATAAACACATAGTGGCTTTAGGCGCGTATGTTAATAATATTACCTTCCCAAATACGGGTGCACATTTATGTGACCCCAAATCCAAATCTCAACGAAGTCGAAATGTGTTAAAAGCCACGGGCGTACTGGTACGGTGTGGTTCGAGATACATTTTCACGACGTTGTAATTCTTGTAAAAACAAATAATATATAGAATAAAAGCGGGTTATCAATAAAAGGAACATAAAAATAGAACATATATGGGAATCATATAAAATCAAATACAACAGTTGAGCGACCGTGCTAGAACCACGGAATTCGGGAATGCCTAACACCTTCTCCCGGGTTAACAGAATTCCTTATCCGAATTTCTGGTGCGCAAACTGTTAACAAAGTCATATTTTCCTCGGTTCGGGATTCAACCGGTGACTTGGGACACCATTAATCTCCCAAGTGGTGACTCTGAATAAAACAATAAATAAATCCTGTTCTGATTGTCCTTTAATTGGAAAAACTCCTTTACGCCCTTAAAAGAGTGTATTTAAACTTCGTAAAAAAGAAGGTGTGATAGGAGCATTGGGAAAATTATCTAGAATGGGAGTTTTCCTAGGGTTAGGTTCGAAGAAGTCATGGATGCAAAAGTTGAATTGAAGCAAGTAAGTTTGCAAGGCGGAAGTATTCAGTTCAATTTATGAACAAGAAGACAAGAAGAGAGGTTATATTAATAGTATTGGGTAATTATAAAAAATGAAGAGTACGATGATGAAAGACCCTATAATAAGGATAACTGATACTCCATGAAGAGTGAAGCCGAACAGAAAGCTCGGAGAATCGTTGCGTGACAGTATAACCAATGAGGAAGCAACACGTGTCCAGGGCATTAAAAGGAAGTGACAGTTGAAGCGTCAACTTTATCAGAGCATTAATGGTGACAAAAATTCTCCTTTCACGAATTCCAATTCCACTTCCCAAATATTCATATTGATAAATAAATGAAAAGTGGGGGGACTATCTGTATTGGAAAAAATTAAATATATGAATGAATAATGATGTGGCATGACACGTGGGGTTACTTAGCTATGATTGGGTCAAAAAGTCTAAGTTGATGTGGATAAAAAGAAACACGAGACAATGGGGTGAAAAAAGAGATACGAGAGCAAAAGGGAAGGTACGGAAAAAAAGAGATACGGCCACAAAGGGAAGGTACGAGTTAAAAGGCTCGGAAGACATGTACCTATTTTGTCACAACCCAGATTTATCCCACCATCGGGCATCGTGATGGCGCCTACTAATGTAGCTAGATCAGCCAAAACATTACACATTCTCTATCCACCCTCAACAATATAATATTCTAACAATAATTAAATAAGTGCAGAAGACTTTTAGTTTTTACAAAACAATATAAAAATGCGGAAGTTGAGAACACATCACTACCCAAAATCTGGTGTCACAAGCTTACGGACTACTATAGAATACTACAAACAAGTCTGAATGAAAGAAAAATACATATGTCTGTTTCGGTACAATGAAAACAAATTGAAATAAAGGGAAAGGACTTCGGCCTGCAAACGCTAGCTAGGCTACCTCGAGAGTCCCTGGATTGAAGATAGCTCCCAGATAGAAAGAATACTGCTATTGTCCAAAAGCTACTCTTAGATCTGTGCACAAAGAAATGCATAGAGTGTAGCATCAGCACAACCGAACCCATGTGCTGGTAAGTGCCTGGCCTAACCCCGGCGAAGTAGTGACGAGGCTAGACTGGACTACCAAATCAACCTGTACAATCCTATATACATATATATAGAATAAAAGGAAAAGAAATACCAAAACTAAACAGATAAAAAGGAGGGAAACATGATGTGGGGGAGTGCAATCTGAGTATAAAATTTATCAGCGTAATTAAGAAAACAGGGCAGAATAATAACTATCAAAGAATAAGAAATTCAATAATTGTACGGCATCAACCTATGTGCTTTTACTCTCATTCTCACCCAAAACAATCGAATAAAATGCAGGGCATCACCCTTCGTGCTTCCCTCACTTAACTCTCATTTCATGGCACGGAATGACTATTCGTGCAATATATAATCAAATCAGAGCACGAAATGTACCTTCGTGCATAAATAGTCAAAACATAGCACGGAATGACCCTTCGTGCATAAATAGTCAAAATATAGCACGGAATGACCCTTCGTGCAATATAATCAGAAATAGCACAGTGCAATATCACTCTTCCTCACCCAACCAACAGTCATAACCGAACGGGCAAGAGGAATAAACAAATAGTAAGAACTATCCCGGCAAGGGATTAGCACCAATAACCACTAAGTCCCGGCAAGGGAAACAATAACAACAACTTTCAATACTTTCATCTCCTACTCAATAGCATTTATCATTCGAGCCAATGCTCCAAAATATTGATATTTCATAACTTTTTCTCAAACTCTTCACATTTGTAGAAAAACATATTTTAGCTTAGAAGAGTTCCAATTTATCTCAAAAACAAGTACAAACAAAGACCCACGGTCATGCAAGACTCCGGTGTATAGACACTCGTCACCACGCATATACACCGCACTTGATCGATTAGCAAATAGCATTTATGATACTCTAATCCTATTCCCTTAAGCCAAAATTAGATCAAACACTTACCTCAGTCCGGAAATAGAAATCAAGCCTCTAACACCGCCTTTCCTCTGGAATCCAACTCCGAAACAATGATATCTAGCCATAATTCGATTCAATAGTATCAATAAGAGCTCAAAAACATAATCCCATAGTCTAGAAATAGAATTCCCATCATTCTTCCAAAAATAGCAAAATCCGACACCGGGCCCACATGGTCCAAACTCGAGGCTCGGACCAAATTCCAATCACCCATAACCCCACGAGTTCAAATATATAATTTGTTTTAAGATTCGACCTCAAATTGAGGTTGAATCACCCAAAATTCCCAAAGCCCTAATTCTACCCATAACCCTTAATTTCTACCTTGAATTCATGATTTAGGGCTGGGAACTTAGTGATTAGATGAAGAAATTAAGAGAGAATGAAGTTAAGAACACTTACCTAGCAAGCTATGGAGGAAAATGAGCTTGAAAATCGCCTATGGAGTGTTTAAGGGAGGAGCTCGTGTGTTTTGAATGAAAAATCCCGAGGGTACTGTTCTGTTTTTACACCTTAAAATAACTGGGCAAAAATGCTCTATGCGATCGCGGGGGAAGGAATGCGATCGCACAGAGTAGAGGGGACAGTGCTCTGCGATCGCAGGGAATAAGCTACGAACGCATAGAAGGAAAGAAAGGGGGGGCTGACTTTGCACTATGTGATCACGTAGGGTGAATGCGATCGCATAGAAGGACTTCTGAACTCTGCACCTTGCTCTATGCGATCGCGGCCTATCCTATGCGATCGTATAGAAGAAAATACCTGGGCACTGATAGCAGAAAATTTGCAACATCCTCTAAGGCCAAAAACACCCCGAACCACCTAGGAAACACTCCCGAGCCCTCGGGGATCCTAACCAAACACACACACTAACTCAAAAACATCCCACGAACTTAGTCGAGCGATCAAATCGCTGAAATAACATCAAATTCAAAGAATCGACCCTCAGAATCATCATTTTTCATTTCAATTTCATAAACTTCTAACTTTAGATATTTAGGTCCGAAACACATCAAACGACGTCCGATTTCGACCAAATTTCACAGAAAGCACTTAACGCATTTTTAAGACCTATACCGGGCGTCGGAACAAAAATACGAGCCCGATACCTATATTTTCTAGCTCATTTTCATTTCTATTTTTTTTTTTTAATAATTTCAGAAAACAGTTTAACAGAAAAATTCTTTTACCGGGGTTCTGGACCTCGAATTTCGATTTCGGGCACATGCCCGAGTCCCATATTTTTCTACGGACCTCCCGAGACCACCACATCACGGGTTCGGGTCCGTTTACCGAAAAGGTTGACCAAACTCAACTATATCAATATTAATTTCATAATTTTTCAAATATTTCACAAAATTAACATATTTTAATATAAAAACTTTCCGGCTTCGCGACCGGACTGCGCACACAAATCGAGGCAACTAAAAATGAGGTTTTCAAGGCCTCGGAAGCGTGGAAGAAGGGAGAAATACGGTGATGACCCTTTGGGTCGTCACATTCTCCACCTCTAAAATAACCGTTCGTCCTCGAACGGACAAAAGAAAGATGTACCTGAGTCAAGAAATAGATGAGGGTAACGGCTCCGCATATCAGACTCAGACTCCCAGGTCGATGCCTCAGGAGGCTGACCTCTCCACTAAACAAGCACTGAAGGAAAACTCTTCGACCTCAACTGTCGAACTTGCCGGTCTAGAATAGCTACCGGCTCCTCCTCGTAGAACAGATCCTTGTCCAACTGGACAGTGCTAAAATCTAACACGTGGGTAGGATCGTCGTGATACCTCCGAAGCATAGACACATGAAACACTGGATACACGGCTGGCAAGCTAGTCTATAAGCCACCTCTCCCACTCGATCAAGTATCTCAAATGGACCAATGTACCTAGGGCTAAGCTTGCCCTCCTTCCCAAATCTCATCACGCCCTTCATAGGCGATACACGGAGCAACACTCGCTCACCTACCATGAAAGCCACATCTCGAACCTTGCGATCCGCATAACTCTTTTGCCACGACTGAGCCGAACGAAGCCTGTCCTGAATGATCTTGACCTTATCCAAGGCTTCATGGAATAAATCTGTACCCAACAACCGAGCCTCTCCCGGCTCAAACCATCCAACTGGAGACCGACATCGCCTATCATACAACGCCTCATAAGGAGCCATCTAAATGCTGGATTGGTAACTGTTGTTGTAGGAGAACTCTGTTAAAGGTAGAAACTGGTCCCAAGAGCCTCCAAAATCAATAACACAGGTTCGAAGCATATCCTCTAATATCTTAATAGTCTTCTCTGACTGACTTCTGTCTAAGGATGGAATGTTGTACTCAACTGAACCTGGGTGCCTAACTCCTGCTGAACTGCTCTCCAAAAGCGCAAGGTAAACTACGTACCCCAAACCGAAATGATGGATGTCGGCACACCATGAAGGCGAACAATCTTTCGAATGTAGATCTCAGCAAGTCTCTCTGATGAATAGGTGGTGGCCACAGGGATGAAATGTGCTGACTTGGTCAGCCTATCAACAATGTCCCAAATAGTATCAAACTTCTTCCGGGTCACCGGAAGTCCAGTAATAAAGTCCATGGTAATCCGCTCCCACTTCCACTCGGGAAGCTCAATCCTCTTAAACACACTACCAGGCCTCTGATGCTCATACTTGACCTGCTGACAATTCAAACACCGAGCCACATATGCAACAATGTCCTTCTTCATCCTACGCCACCAATAATGTTGCCGCAAGTCCTGATACATCTTCGCGGTGCCCAGTGAATAGAATACCGAGAACTATGGGCCTCCGCTAAGATCAACTCTCGAATAAAATCGACATTTGGAACACATACTCACCCTTTCAACCTCAAAACACCATCCGCATCTAAATTCACCTTCGTGGCACCTCCATGCTGCACAGTGTCTCTCGGGACAAATAAATGAGGATCATCAAACTGCGGATCACGGGTACGCTCAAATGATGAAGAACGAGCGATAGTGCAAGCTAAAACTCGGCTACGCTCAGATATGTCCAACCTTACAAACCGATTGGTCAAAGCCTGAATATCCAAAGCAAGCGGTCTCTGGCTGACCGGAATATAAGCAAGACTACCCATGTTGGTTAACTTCCTACTCAATGCATCCGCCACCACGTTGGCTCTCCCTGGGTGGTACAAAATAGAAACATCATAATCCTTTAATATCTCTAACCATATTCGCTGCCTCAAGTTTAACTCTTTCTACTTGAACAAGTATTGCAGACTCTTGTTGTCACGACCCCAAACCCGGTCGTGATGGCGTCCAACACAACTGCTAGGCAAGCCCGACCAATTTCACTCTCAACCCGAGCATAAAGCTCAAAATCGTTTGTTTGAAAATCATTAACAACATTTAAACTAGAAGCATAACTGAAAGATAGAATTTAAATCCAAAAATCAACAATGCTGAACAACCTCCCAAAGATCTGGGGGTCATGAGTCTAGAGCCTCTACCAGAATAGCAAAGTATACCGTGAAACAACATAGTTTGAAGTACGCGGAAAAGTCAAATAACAGGAAATAGGAGAGAAGTCGGGTCTTGCGGACGTCAGGCAGCTACCTCGACAACTCCGTGTAAAAGCCCTGAAGAACAGCTCAGATAGCTCCTGGAGTACCTGAATCTGCACACAAGGTGCAGGGAGTAAAGTGAGTACTTCCAACTCAGTGGTAATAAACATATATAATGTCTGTCATTAATAAATCCCAACATATATCACAAAGTAAAGATATGAACAATACTCCTACACGTTTAACAGTGTAACAACAGCTAACAGAAATAGTCAAAGCAGATAAATATATCAATACATGAGTGCAATGCACATGATCGCTACGGCGCGTAGCACGATCCATGGGTACCCAGTGCTCACTGTGGGGGTTCAGACTCCGGAGGGGCTCCTACAGCCCAAGCGCAATATAATATCACACCCGCTGCGGCGTGCAACCCGGTCCATGCATAGTCATGAATGCACAATCATACTTACCATTTTTAATTTCAATTATCTGAATTATAATTAGGTGTTTAAAATCTCAGGATTTGCAAATCTTATTTAGAAAGTGTTTAATTCAGGGCTGATATCATGAAAACATGCTATAATTCATAGAAACAGTGATAGCGATCTCCACGGGATCTAAATAACCGTCACGTAGCCCAAATATGTCTGAAACCATCCAAGTAGGAGGTTTGCCAGCTAATTTATAGCTAACAACACAATACAACATCACTCGGGCGGAATAAGCCATAGTCCCCGATCATATTTGACCCCGCACTCGCCGTAGAGTATGTGTCTCGCCTCCATATAGAGTTAGAGTGTGATCTACATCTATTACTCCCCTCGAACCGGCTTAAAAAAACTAGTCCGCAATACCTTTCCCTCGAGAATCGACCTCCACAGGTGCCAAATATGATCAAAACAAATAAGAATACATCAAAATAGGCCAATGGAACATAACCCAATCGAAATAACTTGAAAAACACCCACAAACACGAAGTTGCCAAAACTCGAGCCCCGGGCCCGCTGCTCAAAAAATTACAAAATTCACATTTTCAGAATCCTCGTCTCCCCATGAGTACGTACATATAAAATTTATCAAAATCGGAGTCCAAATGCTCCTTCAAACCCCACAAATTCGTTTCCAAAAACCAAGCCATAGTTCTTCACAATTTCTACCAATTTTCATGAATCTAGGTGTTGATTATTCAATAAAATGATGTTTCTAAGTTAAGAGACTTACCTCCAATCGAAAACTAGGTGAAAATCTCTTAATCCCTCGTCCACTAGCTTCAAAACTTGTCCAACAATGGTGAAAATGAGAAACCCTCGCGTCTGAAATTTCATTTAACTGATTCTGCCCGTCATTAATTTCCCTTACGCGATCGCGACCTCCAGCACGCGATCGCGATGCACAAACTTCAGGTCCCACGCGATCGCGACCTCCATTACGCGATTGCGTATAACAAAATCTCAGGCCACCATTTTCCTTCTACGCGAACGCGTGAATACCCCTGTGAACGCGTACTTCAAACTTTTTCCTCTACGCGATCGCATCAGCCTCTTCGCGATGGCGTAGGCTAAATTTTCTAGGTCCTAATTTTCTTCT
The DNA here is from genome assembly GCA_026770625.1 of Nicotiana glauca. Taxonomy (NCBI): domain Eukaryota; kingdom Viridiplantae; phylum Streptophyta; class Magnoliopsida; order Solanales; family Solanaceae; genus Nicotiana; species Nicotiana glauca. Next base: position 10,084 of record MU666481.1, read on the forward strand.
GCGCGATCGCGTTCGCCACCCACGCGATCGCGATAGCTTAATTTCCTGCAATTCCATGACAACAAATCTGCTGTGTTTTTCATCACAAAATTGTCTGTTTGACCCCCGGAATCACCCACGAGGCCCCCGGGACCTCAACCAAAACCACCAACCTACTCCAAAACACGATATGAACTTGCTCCAATCATAAAAACACATCCTTAAACACGAAAATCATCAAATCAAGGCGAATTCAAGCCTAAGTTTCAACTAACACTTCTGAAACCTACATTCAATCAAAAACCCGACCAAACGATTTCTGAATGACCTGAAAATTTGCAGACATATGAAAAATCACCTAACGAAGCTATTGCAACTGTTGGAATTCCATTCCGACTCCCGGATCAAAATCTCACCTATCAACCGGATTCTGCCAAAATTCCAACTTCGCCAATTCAAGCCTATTTCTACACCGGACTTCCAAATTCAATTCCGATCGCTCCCATAAGTCACAAATCTATTCCCGAAGCTAACCGAACCACCGAAATTCACATCCGATCTCTCTAACCACATAGTCAACTTCAGGTTGACTTTTATGAAATAAACTCCCTTCTAAGAGGCTATATGCCTTATTTTCAACCAGAATCAGTCCAAATTCACCCGATAGACTCTAATACTGATATAGCACATGAAACAACACAATAAAGGGGAAACGGGGCGGTAACTCTCGTGACGACGGGCCGGGTCGTCACATTCTCCCCAACTTAAACAAACACTCGTCCTCGAGCGGGTCAAGAAACATACCTAGAGCCTCGAATATGTGTGGATATCTGCTCTGCATCTCTTGCTCGGTCTCCCAAGTAGCCTCCTCCACGGGTCGACTTCTCCACTGTACCTTCACTGACGCTATATCCTTAGACCTCAATCTCCGCACCTGACGACCCAATATAGCTATAGGCTCCACATCATAGATCAAGTCATCATCCAACTGAACTGTACTGAAATCCAACACATGCGATGGGTTTCCAACATACTTCCGGAGCATAGACACGTGGAATACCGGATGAACTCACGATAGGCTGGGTGACAAAGCAAGCATATAGGCCACCTATCCAATCCTCCGGAGTATCTCAAAAGGGCCAATGAACCTCGGACTGAGATTTCGTTTCTTCCCAAATCTCATGATGCCTTTCATAGGCGAAACCTTCAGCAAGACCTTCTCACCCACTAAATATGACACATCCCGGACCTTCCGGTCTGCATAACTCTTCTGGCGTGACTGGGCTGTGCGAAGTCTCTCCTGAATCACCTTCACCTTATCCAAAGCATCCTGGACCAACTATGTCCCCAACAACCTAGCCTCACCGGGCTCAAACCAACCAACTGGAGATCTACACCGTCTCCCATATAAGGCCTCATATGGCGCCATCTGAATACTGGATTGGTAGCTGTTGTTATAAGCAAACTCTACGAGAGGCAAGTAATCAGCCCAAGAACCACTGAAATCAACAACACAAGCGCGCAACATGTCCTTCAAGATCTGAATGGTACGCTCGGACTATCCGTCCGTCTGAGGATGAAATGCAGTACTCAACTCAACCTGTGAACCCAACACTCGCTGAAATGTCCTCCAGAACTGCGAAGTAAACTGAGTACCTCTATCTGATAAAATAGAAACTGGGACCCCATGCAATCTCACAATCTCACGGATGAATATCTCTGCTAACCGCTCTGAGGAATATGTAGTACATACAGGAATGAAGTGCGTAGACTTGGTCAGCNTTCATGATGTCCTTCTTCATCCTCCTCCACCAGTAATGTTGTCTCAAGTTCTGATACATCTTTGCGGCACCTGGATGGATAGAATACCGCGAGCTATGGGCCTCCTCCAATATTAACTCCCGAAGGCCATCTATATTGGGAACGCAAATCCGGCCCTGCATCCTCAACACACCATCACTATCAATAGTAACATCCCTGGCATCATTGTGCTGAACTCTATCCTTAAGGACAAG
>MU666486.1:0-11503 GCA_026770625.1 Nicotiana glauca
TTGCAGGAAATAAAAATATCATGATAAAGCAAATAAAGGAATAAAAAGAGATCACGAGGCATCATGGCAATAGAATCACGAGGCATCATGGCAATAGAAGCATGACGCGTCATGGAAAAAGAATCACGAGGCATCGTGGCACCTTATGAGATTTGATTTCTATAAAAAAGATGTCTTATTTTTGTTGAAGAGAGGAAGATCATACGTGCTTAATTAATAACTTTTCTCTAGTTTTGGTCTTTGCTTCTTTCTTTATAAATTTCACTTTATCTTGTAGTCTTTTGGATTTTCTAAGAGTATTGATAGTATTTTAAGAATTTCTTTCTTTGTGAGATTTAAATACTTCATAATGGAGTAATCTCTTTCATTGAGATAGTTGATGAAACTCGAGATTGTTATAATATGAATCTAAATTTTACTACATGCTTGGCCTGAAAATTTCAAGTTATATTTCTATATTGTGCTGGAATATTAGTTTTAATTAATTATTATCACTTCTATCTATTTATTCTCCAAAGTTAGTTGTATCTCAATTTTGTAATTCTCACGAAGCAAAATTAATATACGATAACTATTGGGTAAAATAATAGAGTAAGAGTAATTCTTTTTAAGCTAACATTCCAAGTCTTTAATCTTGCTTACTTCCATTCTAATTCTCACGGAGGAGTTATAGTTGGCAAGATTATTGATTTTTTAGTAAAAAGTAATCACAAGAGGATATTTCTATATTATGCTGGAATATTAGTTTTAATTAATTATTATCACTTCTATCTTTTTATTCTCCAAAGTTAGTTGTATGTCAATTTTGTAATTCTCACGAAGCAAAATTAATATACGATAACTATTGGGTAAAATNGGTAAAATAATAGAGTGAGAATAATTCTTTTTAAGCTAACATTCCAAGTCTTTAATCTTGCTTACTTCCATTCTAATTCTCACGGAGGAGTTGTAGTAGGCAAGATTATTGATTTTTAGTAAAATGCAATCGCAAGAGGTTTTTGCTATCTTTTAGCACAATTCATGCAAGAAAATTATTTTTTTGTTTAATCATCACGAGTCATATATCAATTGATTTACATAACCTCACGGAGTGTTATGTATTGATTATTTCTTAGTGAGCAAATATAATTGTATTAGCAATAAACAGTTATTCCTAAGAGAAATACATGTAGAAGCTAAGATTTTATTATTATCACGCTATCGAGTGAATTCAATGATTCCCAACACTTTTTAAATATAAATCTTCCGAAAGATATTTTATTTCAACTTAAGCAATTTAAATTATATGAACAAACAAAACTTCATCAATTTGGTTCTCTCAAATAGTAGTAAGAATATTATAAGTTTGTAGCTAGATTCTCCAATCTCTGTGGGATGATATCATAAAATATACTAGAATTTGACAGAGTACGAACAGCAAAATCTTATGCCCGTTGGCCTTGTCAACTGGAGACACGGGGCTGCGGACGTTAACAGCTACCTCGTAATCTCCGAAAGCCCGCCTGAAACTGGGGGAATAAGCACTCGGGAGCGGGACCAGATGCGCTTGAATCTGCACACAGGGTGCAGGGAGTAAAGTGAGTACTCCAACTCAGTGAGTAACAAAGGTAACTAACGATTGAAAGTAAGAAAACACGTAAGGCACAAGGCATTCTATAATAAAGCAGTAAAATCATTTAAAAACAGTAAAAACAGTAAAAACAGTGAAAAGTCAAATAAAAATCCTCTTACAACAAGTAAACAAGTAATTAAAAGGTAATTATGGGAAAGTAATCAAATAGAAGTTCGCCTCTCGGGCACCGTAACACCACATCCGCCCCTGAGGTAACATCTCGCAATAATAACAACCCCTCGGGCTCAATCTCACATCACAATGGGTACCCGCGCTCACTGGGGTGTGCAGACTCATAAAGGGGCCCCTTACAGCCCAAGCCTAATAACAAGCCATCTCGTGGCATCAAATCTAGGCCCTCGGCCTCATATCAATATCAGTGTTTCCTCACAACATAGGCCCTTGGTCTTACTCAGTCAAAAATCCTCACAAGCCCTTCGGGCAATAGTAAAACAGTAGTTCTCAGCCCAAACATTATTTAAAATATCATTTAAGTCTCAAAACTGAGTAAAAATGGTTGAGTAGTAAAATAGTGGAAAATAACACGACTGAGTTCAAGTAGTAAGTTAAAACAGTGAGGAAATATCAATAAAAAGCCCCGAAGGGTTCAAATAGTTGGCACCAAGCCCAAACATGGCATTCAGCCCAAATCATAATGATAACAAATAAGTTTCAGTCAAATACGGGGTAAAATCATTAATCGGGACGGACCAAATCACAATCCCCAATAGTGTACGACCCTAAGCTTGTCAAGAAGCGTGTGTCTCACCTCAACATAGCACTACGATGTGCAATCCGAGGTTTCAAACCCTCAGAATATCATTTACAATCATTACTCACCTCGAACCAGCTAAATCTCTAGCTCGCGACACTGTTGCCCCTCGAATCGGCCTCCACGCGCGTGAATCTATCCAAAATCATAATGAGGACGTCAAAATATGCCAAGGAAACAAAGCCCAAGCGAAAACAATCAATAAAGGGCATAAATCCCGAAATTACCAAAACCTGACCGCCGGACCCACGTCATGAAATTAAGAAATTTTCACACCAATAGATTCCTTATCTCTCCACGAGTTCATACATATCAAGAATACTAAAATCGAAGTCCAAATGGCCCGTCAAATCCTCATTTAAACGCCTCTTAAATTCAAGCCTTAATCCCCCATTTTTACCCCTTTACTTCCTTAAATTACAGCCTTAATCCATGAAATACTATCATAGAAATATGTTTTAGTTCCAAAATCCATACCTTAACGAAGTTCCCTTGACACAACGAAGCTACTGCAACTCTCAGAATCCCATTCTGACCCCTATATCAAAATCTCGCCTATCAACCAGCAATTGCCAAAATATCAACTTCCCCAATTCAAGCCTAAATCTACTCCAAACCTCCAAAACCCATTCCGATCACACTCCTAAGTCATAAATCACCTCCCGAAGCTAACCAAATCATCGGAACTCACATCCGAGCCCTCTAACGCATAAGTCAACATCCGATTGACTTTTCCAACTTTAGCCTTCTTAAAAGAGACTAAGTGTCTCAAATTTCACCAAAATCATTCCGGATTTGATCCGACCAACCCAGTACCACAAAACACGGATAACAAAGCATAAAGAAGCAGAAATGGGGGAAAAAGAGCGGTAACTCATGAGACGACTAGCCAGGTCATCATATCTTCCCCAACTTAAACAAACGTTCATCCTCGAACGAGTCAAGAAAAATACCTGAAGCCTCAAACAAGTGAGGATATCTGCTCCGCATCTCCCGCTCGGTCTCCCAGGTAGCCTCCTCCACGGGCCGACCTCTCCACTGCACCTTCACTGAAGCTATATCCTTTGATCTCAACTTTCGAATCTGACGCTCCAAAATAGCTGCTGGCTGCATATGATAAGTCAAATCACCATCCAACTGAACCGTGCTGAAATCTAAAACATGAGACGTATCCCCAACACACTTCCGGAGCATAGAAACATGGAACACTAGGTGCACACTCGACAAGCTGGGTGCCAAAGCGAGCTCATAAGCCACCTCCCCAATCCTCTAAAGTACCTCAAAAGGCCCAATGAACCGTGGACTCAACTTCCCTTTCTTTCCAAATCTCATAACACATTTCGTGGGCGAAAACTTCAACAGAACCTTCTCACCAACCATGTATGACACATCTCGAACATTTCTGTCAGCATAACTCTTTTGCCTCGATTGTGTTGTACGATGTCTCTTCTGAATCACCTTCACCTTATCTAAAGCATCCTGAACCAAATCCGTCCCTAATAGCCTAGCCTCACTGGGCTCGAACCAGCCAACTAGAGATCTACACCGCCTCCCGTACAAATCCTCATATGGTTATTTGAATACTCGACTGGTAGCTATTGTTATAAGCAAACTCTGCAAGTGGTAGAAACTGATCCCATGACCCTCCAAAATCAATAACACAAGAGCGTAGCATATCCTCCAATATCTGAATAGTGCACTCGGACTGCCCATCCGTCTGAGGGTGAAAAGTTGTGCTCAACTTCACCTGAGTACCCAACTCTCACTGAACAGATTTCCAAAACTGGGAAGTAAACTGAGTGCCCCAATTTAAAATGATGGAAATTGGGACACCATGCAACCGAACAATCTCCCGAATATATATCTCTGCTAACCGCTCTGAAGAATAAGTAGTACAGATAGGAATGAAGTGCGCGGACTTGGTCAGCCAATCCACAATCACCCAAATAGCATCGAACTTTTTCAAAGTCCGAGGAAGCCCAACTACAAAATCCATACTGATCCGCTCCCACTTCCACTCTGGAATATCCATCCGCTGAAGCAAGCTACCCGGTCTGTGATGCTCATATTTTACCTGCTGACAATTGAGACACTGAGCTAAAATCTCACAATATCTTTCTTCATTCTCCTCCACCAATAATGCTATCTAAGATCCTGATACATCTTCGCGGCTCCTGGATTAAAAGAATACTGCGAGCTATGGGCCTCCTCCAGAATCAACTCCCGAAGCCCATCTCATGGGCACACAAATCCGTCCCTGCATCCTCAACATCCCATCATCTCCTATAGTCACATCTCTGGCATCATCATGCTGAACTTTGTACATAAGGACAAGCAAATGTGGATCATCATACTGGCGCTCTCTGATGCGCTCATATAGGGAAGACCGAGAAACCACACAAGCCAATACCCGACTGGGCTCAGAAATATCCAACCTCACAAACCGATTCGCCAAAGACTAAACATCAACTGCAAGAGGTCTCTCCCCAACTGTAATATATGCCAAACTCCCCATACTCAATGCGTTTCGGCTCAAAGCATCGGCCACCATATTGGCCTTCCCCGGATGGTACAATATAGTGATGTCATAATCCTTAAGCAACTCCAACCACCTTCGCTGCCTCAAATTAAGATCCTTTTGCTTGAACAAATGTTGAAGACTACGATGATCAGTGAATACCTCACAAGATATGCCATATAAGTAATGCCTCCAAATCTTCAATAGGTGAACTATGGCAGCCAACTCCAAATCATGAACGGGGTAGTTCTTCTTATGGGGATTCAACTAACGAGAAGCATAAGCAATAACTCTACCCTCCTGCATCAACACACAACCAATCCCGACTCTCGAAGCATCACAATACATGGTACATGAACCTGAAGCTGATGGCAAAACCAACACTGGAGCTGTGGTCAAAACTGTCTTGAGCTTCTGAAAGCTCTCCTCACACTTGTCCTACCATACAAATGAAGCACCCTTCTGAGTCAACTTGATTAAGGGCGATACGATAGATGAGAATCCCTGAACAAACTGTCGATAATAGCTTGCCAAACCAAGAAAACTACGAATCTCTATGTCTGAGGACGGTCTCGGCCAACTCTGAACTGCCTCTATCTTCTTTGGGTCAACAAGAATTCCCTCACTGGACACCACGTGTCCCAAGAATGCCCTGAACTAAGCCAAAACTCACATTTGGAGAACTTTGCATAAAGCTTCTCCTCCCTCAATCTCTGCAACACAACCCTCAAATGCTCCTCCTGACTACGCGAATATACCAGGATATCATTAATGAAAACTATGACAAACGAGTTAAGATAAGGCCGGAACATGCTGTTCATCAGATGCATGAACGCTGCTGGGGCATTGGTCAGCCCAAAGGACATAACCAGGAACTCATAATGACCATACTTGGTCCTGAAGGCCGTCTTAAGAATATCTGAATCCCTGATCTTCAACTGGTTATAACCTGAACGGAGATCAATCTTGGAGAATACCCTCGCTCCCTGAAGCTGGCCGAATAAATCATCAATGCGAGGCAAAGGATACTTGTTCTTGATTGTTACCTTGTTCAATTGCCTATAATCAATGCACATTCTCATAGTGCCATCCTTTTTCTTCACGAATAGAATCGGCGCACCCCAAGGTGACACACTAGGCCGAATGAACCCCTTATCAAGGAGTTCCTAAAGCTACTCCTTTAACTCCTTCAACTCCGCTGGTGCCATACGATATGGCAGAATAGAAATGGGCCGAGTGCCCGGCACCAGGTCAATACCAAAATCAATATCCATGTCCGGTCGCATGGCCGACAGGTCTGCAGGAAATATATCAGGGAATCCCTCACAACTGGACAGAATCAGTACTGGGAGTCTCAACTCCAACATCCCTCACAAAGGCAAGATACGAAAGACAAACTTCCCAACCATACGCTGGGCCTTCAAGAAAGAGATCACTCTACTAGGAACGTAATCAGCCACACCTCGCCACTCAATCTGTGGCACACCCGGTACAACCAATGTGACTGTCTTAGCATGATAATCTAGAATAGCGCGACACAGAGATAGCCAACCCATGCCTAGAATGACATCGAAATCCACCATACTCAATAATGAAAGATCAAATCGGGTTTGGAGACCCCCAATAATAACTACACACGACCGGTACACACGTTCTACAACAACAGTATCGCCCACCGGGGTAGATACATGAACAGGTAAAGCAAGAAACTCATGGGGCATACCCAAATAATGAGTAAAGTATGATGACACATAAGAATAGGTGGAATCGGGATCAAATAATACATATGCATCTCTGTGGCAGACTGAAACAATACCTGTAATAACAACATTTGAAGCGATGACATCGGATTTTCCTGGAATAGCATAGAAACGGACCTGACCATCCCCTGATCGACCTCTCCCTCTGGGGCGACCCCTGGCTGATTGAACTCCACCCCTAGCTAGCTGGGCGGGTGGTGGTGGAAAAACTGGCGCTGAAGCTGATAACTGGCCCCTCTGCTGGGATGAACTAGCAACACGACGGGGACACTGCCTCCATATGTGGCCCATCTCGCCACACTCATAGCAACTCCCAGGTGCTGGGGAAGGGGACTGATGGGAACTCCTCGAACCAGAGTGACCAGCAGATGCACTCAGCGTAGAAGAGCCCTGAACAGATGGAGCACGGGATGAGCTCTGAGTTGGGAGGGCACTAAGTGAAGAATGGCCTTGATGTGAATTGTGGAAACCATAACCTGATGACGCCCCTCGATAACCTGAGCGATCAGACTGACCATGTCGGAACTGTCAGCCTCTGCCGTGCTGAAACTAGCCCTTCGAAAGAGCACCACTGTAGCTACCAGATCCTTGAGGCCTCTTGGCCTCCCTCTCCGCTCGCTCCTAGCGATGGACAGACTCAATATACCGGGAAATATCTACAACCTCCTCGAATATAGAACCAGTCACCCTCTCCCTGGTCATAAGAATACAGAGCTGATAAGTAAGACCATCGACAAATCTCCTGATCCTATCTCTATCTGTCAGGACCAACCAGATGGCATGACGAGCCAACTCAGAGAACCTCAACTCATACTGTGATACGATCATGTCCCCCTGACGCAACCACTCAAACTGTCTACACAGCTCCTCTCTACGAGACTGCAGCACATACTTCTCAAGAAAGAGAACGAAGAACTGCTGCCAGGAAAGGGGTGCTGCACCAATAGGCCTACGCCTCTCAAAATCCTCCCACCTGGTAAATGCGGCTCCTGAGAACTTATAAGTAGTAAAAGCAACCCCGCTGGTCTCCAGAATACCGGCTGTACGAAGCATCCTCTGACACTTGTCCAAAAATCCCTAGGCATCTTTCGCCCTCTCCCCCACTGAAGGTCGGAGGTTGTAGTCTACCAAATCTCTCCAATCTACGCTGCTCATCCTCTGGCATGACGGGAACTAGATAGTCCTGAGCAGTTGCGACCAGCTACGCTGGATTTGCCCCCGGCGTCTAAAGTCCCTGCATGACCTACTCAGGTGTGCGGGTGGTGGTAGTCTAACTGCCTCTCATGGCCTGTAAAGTAGCTGCGGCTGTAGTGGATGAAACCGCCTGAGCTAGGCAAGTGCAAACTGATAAGATCTGAGCCAAGTCCTCCTAACGAAATCACGATAGGCACATCTGGTGCCTGAGCTGGTGCTGCTGGAGGGTCTATAGCTGGGACCTGGTCCTAAACTGGGGCAGCTAGTGGATCTGCTGGTGCTGCCCTCGCTGCTCTGCCTCTACCACGACCACAACCGCATCCTCAGCCTCTGGTGGTCGCAGCTGGTGGCACTAGTGGTCTTCCCCCCTATCCGGTAACGCGTGTCCTTACCATCTGTGAGCGAATAGAATAACAGAAGTTTAGTACTCGGATCAATAAACTCGCACAATAAGAATTTCAAGAATGTGAAGTTTTTCCTAAAGGTTATGTAGCCTCTCGAGGATAAATACAGAAATCTCCGTACTGATCCTCGAGACTCTACTAAACCTGCTCATGACTCATGAGACCTATGTAACCTAGGCTCTGATACCAAATTGTCACGACCCTAACCCCGAACTCGGTCGCGATGGCGCCTCTCGTGAATACAAGGCCAGCTCGCACGATAAGCATTTAAGAATAGTCTAAACATGATAAGAATAAGTCTGAAATAAACAATAACAACATAAATACACAGAAGAATACCCATACACATCCCTAACCGGAGTGTCACTAGTCATGAGCATCTATAAGTTATAATAAAATTCTGCTAAATCCATAACTAGTACAATGTCTGAAAGGAAATAGAAACAATAAAGGAGTGGACACAAGGGGCTGCGGACGTCAACAACTACCTCGTAATCTCTGAAAGCCCGCCTGAAACTGGAGGAATCAGCATTCGAGAGCGGGACCAGATGCGCCTGAATCTGCACACAGAGTGTAGGGAGTAAAGTGAGTACTCCAACTCAGTGAGTAACAAAGGTAAATAAGGACTGAGAGTAAAAAACAGTTAAGGCACAAGGAATTCTATAATGAAGCAGTAAAATCATTTAAAAATAGTAAAAATAGTAAAAAGTCAAATAAAAATCCTTTTCTCAACAAATAAATAGGTAAATGGACTGACAATTAAGGTAAAGTAAACAAATAGAAGTTCGCCTCTCGGGCACCGTAATACCACATCCGCCGCTCGGGAAACTCTCTCAATAATAACTGCCCCTCGGGCTCATTCTCACATCACAATGGATACCCGCGCTCACTGGGGGTGTGTAGACTCCTGGAGGGGCCCCTTACGGTCCAACCGCAGTAACAAGCCATCTCGTAGCATCAAATCTAGTCCCTCGGCCTCATATCAATATCAATGTTTCCTCACAACATAGGCCCTCGACTTCACTCAGTCAATAATCATCACAAGCCCCTCGGGCAATAGTAAATCAGTATTTTCTCAGCACAAACATTATTTAAAATATCATTTATGTCTCAAAACTGAGTAAAAATGGCTGAGTAGTAAAACAATAGAAAATAACACGACTGAGTTCAAGTAGTAAGATAAAACAGTGAGGAAATATCAATAAAAATCTTTGAAGGGTTTAAATAGTTGGCACGAAGACCAAACATGACATTCAGCCCAAATCATAATGATAACAAATACGTTTCAGTCAAATACGTGGTAAAATTATTAACCGGGATGGACCAAGTCATAATCCCCAATAGTGTACGACCCCACGCTCGTCAACAAGCATGTGTCTCACCTCAACATAGCACTACGATGTGCAATCCGGGATTTCAAACCCTCAGAACATCATTTACAATTATTACTCACCTCGAACCGGCTAAATCTCTAGCTCGCTACGCCTTTACCCCTCGAATCGGCCTCCACGCACATCGAATCTATCCAAAATCAGAACGAGGATGTTAAGATATGCCAAGGAAACAAAGCCCAAGCGAAAACAATCAATAAAGGGCATAAATCCCAAATTACCAAAACCCGACCCCCAGTCCCACAACTCGAAATTTAGAAATTTTCACACCAATAAATTTCTTATCTCTCCATGAGTTCATACATATCAAGAATACTAAAATCAGAGTCCAAATGATCCCTCAAATCCTCATTTAAAGGCCTCTTAAACTCAAGACCTAATCCCTCATTTTTACCCCTTTAATTCCTTAAATTACAGCCTTAATCCATGAAATACAATCGTAGAAATGTGTTTTAGGTCCAAAATCCTTACCTTAACGAAGTTCCCTTGAAATACCTCTCTCAAATCGCCCAAAAAACTTCAAGGCCGAAGTCAAAAAAGGTGGAATAGCTCAAAATCGCGAAATGAAATAACTTATATGTTCTGCCCAGTCCTTTTCGCATCTGCGGCACAATACCCGCTTCTGCGGTACCGCATTTGCGATTATTTCTCCGCATCTGCGAAAATCACTTAAGGGACCAAATACCGCATCTGCGGTCCACTCACCGCATCTTTCTGACTCCTCCCCTCAAATCCGCATCTGCAGCCATCCCATCACATGTGCGACACCGCACCTGCAGTCCCCAAACTGCAGGTGCAAAAATACCAGAAGCAGCAAAACTTCAGTAGCTGCAATAACATCTCGACTCCTCCGTTAACCATCCAAAATCACCCCGAGGCCCCGGGACCTCAACCAAAAGCACAAACATATCATAATACCTTATTCAAACTTGTTCCAATTCCTCAAAACACTTCAAACAATATTAAATCAACCAAAACACCTCGGATTCAAGCCTAAATTTCTAAAAACTTCCGAATTCTGCTTTTGATCAATAACCCAACCAAACTATCTCCTAATAACCTGAAATTTTGCGCACACATCTCAAATGACACAACAAAGCTATTGCAACTCTCGAAATTCCATTCCGACCCCTATATAAAAATCTCGCCTATCAACCGGTGTCACACCTCCTTTTTCCCGTAAGGGGATAGGAAAGAAAGGAGTTTTTCCAATTTAAGTGACATTAATTGAAATGAAATTATTTATTTATTTCAGAGTCACCACTTGGGATAATTTATGGTATCCCAAGTCACCGATTTATTTTAAATTCCAAATCAAGGAAATTTGACTCTGTTTAAAGTTCGCGAAACCAGAAAACCAGGTAAGGAATTCTGTTAACCCGAGAGAAGGTGTTAGGCACTCGCGAGTTCCGTGGTTCTAGCATGGTCGATTTAATAATTATACTTGGCTTAATTAATTCTGGTTATTTTATGTTCTAGAGAATTTACGCACTTTTGCCTCAAACCGCTTTTAATTGCTTGATTATTTGTAATTATGGAATTATCTTGAAACAAGTCACGCATCCGTGTACACTTTTTGTTTGGTGTGTCAGGAATCATGTCACGCGTACGTATACACAATTAATAGCACTTTATTATTTTTAATATTGTTTTGTCAAAGTTACGCAAACACATACTTTATCTTTTATTTGGAAAATCATAACTATGTCACGCGAACGTGTACAATAATCTAACTTATTGGTTAACATGCACCTAAAGCATACTAGCTTATTTGGAGTATGCCGTTTATTTATCCTTTTTTATCCGAGATATATATATATATATATATATATATATATATATATATATATAT
>MU666486.1:22804-48908 GCA_026770625.1 Nicotiana glauca
CGAAGTCCATCACATTTAAATAACTAGGATCTCCCGGGAATCGAACCCATAGTCCACCTTATCAATAGCAAAGGATCTTCCAGGAATTGAACCCGTAGTCCATCATATCAACAATAAAGGATCTCCCGGGAATTGAACCCGTAGTCCCAAAATAAAAGTGCAGTCACAGCTAGAAACAAACCAAGGGATAAATATGAAAGACGGAGTAGCAGATAGAACTGGCCTAGCATGCTTCACGTAATACGATTAAACAACTTAGCAATTAGGCAATTACATCAGGTAGACATGCTTTCATAGTCTAACACAAGTAATAGGCTTCAAGTACAACTTCATAGTCGGTGATTACAAGGATCTAAGAGCCTAAAGGATCACTTTACCACAAATAAATCCAAACACGCACTCGTCACCTCGCGTGCAAGGAATACAATCAACAAAGAAGACTCAATTCCTAAGGGGAAGTCCCCCACACAAGGTTAGGCAAAATACTTACCTCAAACCGGCTAAATTCAACTAGCAACCACGTTCTTGCCACGAGTTCTCGAATCCAAATGGCCCAAATCTATTCAATTAAATCACGCATTGTAATCAATATCTCAAGCAACTGATTCTACTATTTAATTCATAGCGAAAGCGCAAAATTAGGCAAAATAACCAAAATGCCCCTCAGGCCAACGACTCGGAATCGGATAATTTTCATATTTTTCAGAACCCTCGTACTCTCACGAGTCTAACCATATAAAAATCTCTCAAATCGGAGGTTAAATACCCCCTCAAAACTCAATAATTCGGTTTATGAAGTTCTACCCATTTTTCGTTGAAAATCTGAAATTAAAGGATGAAATTAAGGGAAGATTCATGGAAATTAGTCTAAGTTGAGTGAGAAACACTTACCCAAGTCACCCAGGTGAAAATTCCTTCAAAAATCGCCAAGAACCGAGCTCTAGAAGTCAAAATGTGATAAAATGAAGAAACCCTCGAATTTGGGATTAAATCTGTCTGCCCAGGTATTTTGTTATATGCGATCGCAGGAGTGGGCATGCGATCGCATAGAGTAAAATTGGAAGGCCCAGAAAATGACCTATGCGAACGCAATGGGAGTGATGCGATCGCAGAACAGGAGGGAGCATAACTATGCGATTGCGAACAAGGGTATGCGATCGCGTACAAGGAAATTGGGACCCCTCTGGAATACACTATGCGATCGCGGAGGTGATGATGCGATCGCATAGAAGGAAAATCTATAGCAAAACTGAAGGAAAAATCTGCAACACTTTTCAAGGCAAAAATGCTCTGTTGAGCATCCAAAACACACCCGAGGCCCCCGGGACCTCAACCAAACCTACAGACATGACCCATAACATCATTCAAACTTGCTCAAATCCTTAAACCACNCGCTCCCAACCTCGAAATCACCTAACGGAGATAACGGAACCATCATATTTCCATTCCGAGGTCGTCTTCACACTGTTCCGAATACGTACCATTCTTCAACTCTTAAGCTCTCATTTAGGGACTAAGTGTCCCAAAACACTCTGAATCCTAATACCGAACGTCCCGGCAAACCAAAATAGCAGAAATGAACTTAGGAAAGCAGTTAATAGGGGATCGGGGCGTAAATTCTAAAAACGACCGATCGGGTCGTTACACCCCCTCACGCGATCACGAAGAGGAAAATACCTGCAACAGGACTGAAGCCAAACTTGTAATTTCCTGCTATCATTTAAGGCACAAAGTGGCCCGATTGACCACCCAAAACACACCCGAGGCTCTCGGGACCTCAACCAAACATACCAACATAATCCATAACATCATTCAAACCTGTTCCAATCACCAAAACACCTCAAACAACACCAAAAACATCGAATCACATCGAATTCAAGCCTAAGTTCTTCTAAAACTTCTGAAACATGCATTTGATAAAAAACCAGACCAAACCACGTCCGAATGGTCTAAAATTTTGCACACACATCCCAAATGACATAAAGAAGCTACAACAACTCTCGAAATTCCATTCCGACCCTCGGATCAAAATCTCACCTATCGACCGGAAGTCGAAAAAATACTAACTTTGCCAATTCAAGCCAAATCCTTCCACGGACTTCCAAAATGCATTCCGATCGCGCTCTTAGGTCATAAATCACCCAATGAAGCTAACCAAATCATAAAAATTCCGATCTGAGCTCATATACAAATAAGTCAACTGCTGGTCAAACCTTTCAAATTCAAAGCTTTCAACTGAGACTGTTCTTTCAAATTCATTCCAAATTTTTCTTGAAAACTAAAACCAATGATCTACATCAGTCATAATAAATAACACAGGGCAAGTCATGCCCGAGAAGTGGCGATCAAAGTGCAAAAGCTCAAAACGACTGGTTGGGTTGTTACATCCTCCCCCCACTTAAACACACGTTCGTCCTCGAACGTACCCAAAGTTGTTCTAGAAGCCAACCAATAGCTGAATAAACTTACCATGCATATACTCGGGGGTGATCCCACGTTGCCCTATCTCATATAGGTTCGATAACACAATATAACTAAAATTTCACACTCAATCCTAGTCCATAAACCATATAAGCACATTTCTGCTTCTAAAATCCTCAATGCTTTCAAAGTCTAACATTTATACTACGAATAAGTCCCAAACAAGTTGTAACAAACCATATCTGCTATCTCAGGCACAATCACCTGATATACCGCATAACTCAAACACTCGCAGCGATAACTTATATTCACAGCAGTTGCACCTAACCACCGAATACCGATAGTAAACCTCTTAACAACTCAACTCTCATTCCAACACATCCACATACTGCCAATGATAAAGGAAACACGCAATAAATCATAACCATTTCTCGGATAAACCATCCATAAGGCTACTTCTTCTTTGGCAAGGACCATAGCAAATTTCTGAGCCGAACCTCGATATTTATCCATCAAACAAGCTGAAATCGAATCCGTTCGTATTCATTAATGATCCCAACGATCTCCTCTAATCCAACACACCACTTTGGTGACATGACACAAAAATAAAGGCCTAAGCCACAACTAGCATAATACGCACACCAATAAGCAACGATCTGAACATGCTCAACTCATGGAAATAACTCAAATGAAAGAGTTGTACCTCAAGATCACCAGTACCACCATAACGCAGGGATGAGAACCCATCTCATATCATAGAATAGAACACACGAATCTAACCCGCAAGGTCATATCTCCACATAGCTTCACTGCAATGCGCGATCCTATCCAAACAATGATCCACATGAGATAACTCAAGTCACTATGCTTGAAATTGACAACCACGCACAATTTGATGTCTGGGACCAAAGCAAATCATTACACCCATGGTGAAACAAGTAACATAAACCACGCAAACTTGATAGGACATACCTGATACGCCATTCACCGAGCAACACCTAATTATTCTTCCCGCTTGACTTCTACCATGAAACTCTAATAGAACCTCACCATGGGTGCCTATAACCAACAAATCGTAACGTCTCACAACACAGAAAGCTAACTCATAGATCCCCTTAATTACTAATAGCTCAAAATAACCGAATCAATATATCCTTCGCCAACAGTAACTCGAAGTCAACAAAAATGTCTCGATGCTAGACACATATCCATATAGGTCTACCAATGGACCACACATCAACTCCAGTTACACACAACAGATAAATAATCCTTTGAAGGAACACAATGAATAAATCATAGTACATACTAATATCTGACTAACTTACCCACATTTTGCCATCCACAACCACAAGCTAACATGTATATGAGAACTCCCGGTTTCCGAGTCCATGAAACACATGAATTACCATATTTGATCCCAATTCCGCCACTCTCATATAACTCACCTCTAGTATCCAATCATCCCACGGGAGATACTCTAAGATTCTTCTGTGCCACCAAGCAAACTCGAATACTAGCAGTCGATCAAGCCTGAAAGTGCCACAATACTACCGAAGTGCCATCAACGTAATCACATTGCTCTTTTATTGAAACATATACTCTCATCAAATCACTTCCAATTAGCAGTACCGCTTCCTTAATCATCTGAGGCCACCCGCTCCTTAAGAGTTTCATGAACTCTCTTTCAGAACCAAATTTTAACCCATCTAGCCAAGAACTTCCATTGATCCCATCTAGAAGAGAAATCATTACACATCCCATACTTCTCACACTCGTAGAAGATGCACCTCTCCAACCATGGTAGAAATCGACAAGAACTCTCCCAATCTGTTTGCCCAAATTAAACTGCCAGGACCGAATCCTTCTAACTAGAACAAGCTAAGGAAGCCATCAAAACCCAAGAGCATTGCTGCAAAATACCTATAATAACTCATTGCCTTGAACACAGACAAAGAATTAATCATATCCTTGCCATACCGGTCTAGTATACTATTATGCTACTCCATCTATCTAATTTCCCTTCTGATTCATCTTCAACTTGATATTCCGTCTTGCTGAAGTACCACAATTCCTCGACCCAGGCTTGCCACACGAGACCCAAGCATAAATCCACACTGTCTAAGACCCATAAGCCGCTGAATATTCTCTTAAATTTTCCCAAAAGCACCACATTCCAAAACACCTTACTCTAAAGAACTTCCTGCAAATTTAAATCCGTTACCTTTATCTTCCTGATACTAATACATAGAATCCCATAATTAACATAGAAATTCCACAAGTCTTGAACTCTTCCAAACAAAAACTCGGTTTCTAACCACATACACGATTTTGAGATACCCAATTGCTACATGAAGCATTTTGAACACATTAGAACCATTTTTGAAAGTCATTCACTCTATTCATACTGCACTTAACCCGATCAACCAAACCAAACAACCAGTGCCTTATCGACACTTCTGATACTGCAGCACATAACCTTTCCTTAGTCAAAAATTTCCTTTACTCGAGCCATCCTTGGGCTCAATCTCTGCAACCAGAATGGATTCACCACATGCCTCAAATCAGAACCAACATAGCACATAACCGAGCAATCAGCTAATCAATAGGAAACTCCCCCACTTGGCTCGAAGCCATAGATCAGAATACACTCAATAACTCATAACACTTATAGTCTATTGATGCCACAATACCATAGTGAGATTAAACTCATATCCTTTATAAGTTTGTGTAAACACAAATCATCTAGTACTTTAAATCTTTTGCAAATCTTGCAACAGTTAAGGCCACTCTCTTAAGCGACCCAAAATTTCAAATTCCAACACGTACTTTTCAATTACACATGAGATCTTCTAACATACACATAAGGGTCAAACCACCCCAGAACTCTTCGCAGGAGATAATCCACCTGCTTTGCCTTCAGTTAACCTTTCTGTATACCTTCCACCGCAATAAACTGTACGCAGTGACTCAGTCTTTCTGAGTCTGAACTCATACCGCAACATAAAATTTACTTCACTCTCTACTGGAAAAAATGAAAAGATCCTTCACACGCCCATAACTCGGGGCTATACCTTGAATCACGATAGAATTCAAACACCTAATAGTTCTTCTATCATCGAGCAGACTTTCCTCGTCACTACCAAGTGATATAGATATATATCGCAGTACTAACATACTCATCATCCAACCGTCATTTCCACTAATATGGACAATACCGAACATATAAGTTCAAAACACTTGCTCACACAATCGGCACCTCGATGCTTAAGCCATAGGCAAAGATCCGGCTTCAAGTCTTTCAGACTGGCCCAACATCAACTCACAGAGATCACATCGTGCCCCTCGATCGGGAAATCACAAGCCATCAAGGCACATCTGATAGTGAGCGTTCATGTGCGTATACGAACGTGTGGAAGGAATTTCAAGAGTTACTTTTCAAGCTGAATCAAAGGACGCACGACAAGAATTCAAGAATATGAAGTTTTCCTAAAGGTTCTGCAGCCTCTCGAGGAAAAATACAGATGTCTCCGTACCGATCCGCGAGACTCTACTAAACCCGCTCATGACTCGTGAGACCTATGTAACCTAGGCTCTGATACTAACTTTTCAAGACCCCAAATAGGCCCTGTCGTGATGGCACCTCTCGTGAAGACAAGGCCAGCCGACACAACACTCACATTAACCCTTTAATCATTAAAAGTCATTTTTAATCCTTTAATTAGATCAATATTTCATAATATAAATCAGAAGGTAATAGTGCGGAATTACTATACAAGCCCGACATCGCGGTGTCACTAGTCATGAGCATCTATAAAGGTCTGAGTACAACAAGAAGTCTAAAATAATGACCTAATCAGAGTAATAGCAATGTGAGAAAGGGGAGCGGTGCTGCGAATGTCATGTAGCCACCTGCTAACTCTGATGGCTCCGCGTTTGAGCAAATCAACACCCGCTATCGGGTTCCGATATACCTGCATCTGCACACGAGGTGCAGGGAGTAATGTGAGTACTCCAACCCAGTAAGTAATAAAAGTAAATAAAGATTGAGCAGTAGGAAACAATGAATCCACAATCACGTCAGGCTTAATAAGCACAACAGGCTTTCAGATCATAATACGAGTCAACATTCTTTTTTAAGATCCAGCTTTTAGTAAAAATCATTTTTTAAATACTCTCGAGCAGTTTCAGTAGGGGTTCAGTACCATTTAAAATAATAATAGAGATTTAATGCCATAATTGGCCCCTCGGGCAAAGCATAGTTCGTAAAACAGCCTCTTGGGCAAAACAGTAATCATAAACACTTCATAACTTGAAAATCTCGATGGAAATAACCAAATGCCAAATCAGTGATTAATTTCTGAACATCTCATAAAACCCAATTTAAATAAAAGTTGTCTTAAAACATTTGTCCAACTTTCCAACAGAGGCTCAATATAAAGATGAGTGAAAACAGTCAATAAATCAACATATTCGATAGAAACTCACTTTAAAGAGGAGTGAAATCAATAAAATCATAAATAGGCCTCTCAGGAAAACATCACTCATATGTATGTATATTTATCTATCGCCCCTTGGGCTAGCCTCTCTGTCACTCGTGACTCAAATCTTACCAATCAGTACTCGCACTCAGCGTTCACGCTCAATAGGTACCATATAGTAACCGCTGCGGCGTGCAGCTCGATCCATATATCGCTGCGGCATGCAGCCAGATCCAACATATCGCTGCGGTGTGCAACCCGATCCATATAAGTATCACTGCGGCGTGCAGCCCGATTTGTATACATATATTTATATATTTATATATTGCTACGGCGTGCAGCCCGATCCATAGACATATAATCCTCACAACTAGGCCCTCCTCTCTCAGTCATTAACCTTACCATCAGACTCTCAGTCTATATCAGTCATCAATCTCAAAATCAGACCCTCGATCTATCTCAGTCATCATCTCACGATCACTCGGAGCATCAGTAAAATAGGGAACTCAGCCCAACACAGTTTCCACAATTTTAAGAATATAGTGATAAAGCCAGATTTGAGTGATAAACAGGTAAAACATGACCGATGATGTGCTTTCAAACAAATAGGGTGAGGAAAGATAGTAAAAATACCCCTAAGGATCTCAACGGCACAAGGCCCCAAACATGGCATATAGCCCAAAATATAATAACATTAAATAATTATCTATCAAATATGCAATAAAATAATCGTTTGGGATGGACTAGGTCACAATCCCCAGCGGTGCTCTACCACACGCTCGTCATCTAGCGTGTAAGTCACCTCAAAGTAACACAATAATGTTAAATCCGGGGTTTCAAACCCTCAGGACAATATTTACAATCATTACTTACCTCGAACCGGCTAAATCTCTAGCTCGCGACCCTTTGCCCCTCGAATCGGCCTCCATGCGCGTCGAATCTATCTAAAATCAGAACGAATACATCACAATATGCTAAAGGAACAAAGCCCAAGCGAAAACAATTGGAAAATACCAAAAACTCCGAAATTAGTAAAACCCGAGCCCCGGACCTACTTCTTGAAACTCAAAAATTTTCACATCAACGGGTTCCTTATCTCGGCGCGAGTCTATGCATATCAAGAACACCAAGATCGGAGTCCAAATGACCCCTCGAATCCCAAATTAAAATTCCAAAATCTCAAGTCATAGTTCTTCCATTTTTTGTTAAACTTCCATGAATTTCGAGGTGGAATTCACATAATAATCGAGTATTGAGATAAAAAATCTTCCCTCCAAGAAATCCTCTTGAATTCCCTCTTCAATTAGCTCTCCCAAGCTTCAAAGTCGCCCAAAAATGGAGGTTCTTAGCCTCAAAATTGCGAAAATGTGCTTTTAAAACATTCTACCCAGCACTCAATTCCACTTAATCGCGATCGCGATACACAGTCCAACTTTACTCTACACGATCGCATTTAACCTTACGCGAACGCGATGCTCAAAACCTTTCCACTACGCGATCGCATATGATACCACGCGACCGCGATTAACGACAATGAAAACATACGCAATTGCAGACCCATCTGTGCGAACGCGATAAACAAACTGGATGCCTCCCCTAAATAACTCTACACGATCACGAGACCCCCTCACGCGATCGCGAAGAGGAAAATGCCTGCAACAGAACTGAAGCCAAACCTGCAATTTCCTGCTATCTTTTAAGGACAAAGTGGCCCGATTGACCACCCGAAACACACCCGAGGCCCTCGGGACCTCAACCAAACATACCAACATAATCCATAACATCATTCAAACCTATTCCAATCACCAAAATACCTCAAACAACACAAAAACCATCGAATCACATCGAATTCAAGCCTAAGTTCTTTTAAAACTTACGAAACACGCATTTGATCCAAAACCCAACCACACCACGTCCGAATGGCCTGAAATTTTTCACACACATCCCAAATGCAATAACAAAGCTACTGTAACGACCCGACCGATTGTTTTGAGCCCTAGCATGCTGTTCAGCAGTCTAAGGCCATGAGCAGCTTTATTTTAGGTATTGTGACTCGTTGGCATGGTCGGAATTTAAATTCAAGAAGATCAGAGTTAAATTTAAATGAAAATTCTCATTTGAGAAACTTAAAGTTGAAAGAATGAACTAGGATTGGAATTTTTAGTAAACAACCTTGGAATTAGGATCTGAAGGTTCCAGCAGGTTCATATGATGATTTCGGACTTGGGCGTATGCCCGAATTGGGTTTTGGATAACCCGGGAGCGTTTTGGCGCCTATAGTGGAAGTTAGCATTGTAGAAGGAATTTCTTAAGTTTGGCTTGGAGTGCATTTCAGTGTTATCAATGTCCGTTTGGGATTCCGAGTCTGGGAATAGCTCCGTATGGTGATTCTGGAGTTGGGAGCGTGATCAGAAGTGAATTCGGAGGTCCGTAGGTCCTTTTGGAGCAATTTGGCTAAAGTTAGAATTTGAAGGTTTTAGAGAAGTTTGACCGGAGGTTGACTTTTTGATATCGGGGTCGGAATCTAATTTTGAAAGTTGGAGTAGGTCCGTAATGTCAAATATGACTTGTGTGCAAAATTTGAGGTCAATCGGACGTGATTTGATAGGCTTAAGCATCGAAAGTAGAAGTTGGAAAGTTCGAAGTTCATAAAGCTTGAATTGGGGTGTAATTCAGGATTTTTAGCATTGTTTAATATGATTTGAAGCCTCGAGCAAGACCGTAATATGTTTTGGGACTGGTTGGTATGATTGGTTGGGGTTCCGGGGGCCTCGTGTGGATTCCGGGTGGCTAAAGGATCAAATCCGGAGTTTGAAGAAGTGCTGAAGCAGCTGGTATCTGGTATTTCCGCTTCTGTGGAAATGGGACCGCAGAAGCGGCCCCGCAGAAGCGAAGAAGAAGCCATAGAAGCGGACGAGGGCGAGGGAAGCCAAGACCGCAGAAGCGGCCCTTGATGCGCTGATGCGGAACCGCAGAAGAGGTTGGCTGACCGCAGAAGCGGAAGGCCTGGAGTGGATAGGAGCCGTAGAAGCGGCAAGCGGTCCGCAGAAGCGTGACCGCGGAAACGGACAGGGTTCCGCTGAAGCGAAAATGCTAGGCAGTAGGCTTGTTTTAAAATCGTGATTGGGGGTTCCTTTCTCTCATTTTTCATGACTTTGGCGATTTTTGGGAGGATTCAAGAGAGGTTCTTCATCAACAATGTTAAGATAAATTATTTCTACATATTATGAGTTAAATACATTAATTATGTATGGATTTTAGTGTAAAAATGGGTAGAGAATTGAGGGTTAGAGGAAGACCTAGAAATATTATGTTCTCGGAATTTAGCCACGATTTTGAGTATGAAATTAAGAGAAAATTGTATACTTGAGTTCCTAAGGTCATGGGTAACCTTTATCTTCGAGAAATTTCGAAAACCAGGCACGTGGGCCCGAGGACATTTTTGTCAACTTTTAGATCGGGGTTAGGAATTGTTATAAATTGAGTTGTAAAGTATAATTGAGCATATATTAATGGATTTATATGACCGTTGGCTAGTTTTGGAGCATTATGCGTCGGTGCAAGTCTTCGGAAGAATGTAGAATGCCGGTTGTGGATCTTCGGAGCGAGTTGAGTCTCCTTTCTAATCTTGTGAGGAGGAATTTACCCCATAGGTAAAGTGATTAATTATGTGTTCCTATTTGTGGGTGCTACGTACGCACGAGGTGACGAGAGTCCGTGCGTAGCTACTATTATGCTATTGTCTGGGTAGTTAGGACCCATCAGCATGTTATACTTGAATTAGTTATGAACCCGTCAGTGACTTGGATTGTTTAAATCACCTTTGATTAGTAAAGGAATTTAAAAAGAGATTAAACATCATTTCCTGAATCGTTAAATAGAGAATTCGATTTATTTGGATAATTATTCCCCGATAAAATTCTAATTGGCTATCTGAGCAAGTATCTTATGTGTACCTGCATGAATGATTCGCGAGCAGGGTAATAGATCACATTAAATTAATAAATGGATTTCTAAAAAGTCTTAAGCTTCGTTTTCTCAAATTATTAAAGAGAATTGGCCTTTCTTGGATGATGGCTCCATGTTGACTTCTTGACTCATTGTCTGTCTGTGTGTGTTTATTTTGGAACGGGCCGAACGCCTCGGAAGATTAATAGATGCATCTATAGGCGCGTCGTCGACCCTCGGCAGGTGCACATTTATTTCTGTTGGATCGGGCCGTCACCTCGGTATGATTTGCGCATGCTTGTATTGCTGCCTGGACTTAATTAAGTTGTTACATGCCTCACTATGGCTCGAGATCATTTTGTTAATAATGAAAAGAAATCGTGGAAATTTCCTATGAAAGAATTATGTGCTAACTTGTTTCCTCTATCTGGATTAACATCATGTCTAAAGATATAAATCAACTGTTTAATATGTATATTGAGGATAAATAATCATTGGACTATTAGAGAGTGTCAGAGTTGACTATCTCGTCTCTACCCCTTCGGGATTAGGCGGGACACTCATTGAGTACACGTTGATTACGTACTCATACTACACATCTGTGCATTTTTGTTTCACAGGTATATATACCTCTAGCAGCCTACAGGGCGTAGCAGCACGGATGTTTCTGGGACTAGGTGAGCTGCATCATTCGAGGCGACCGCAGCTAGGGTAGTCCCTTCCAGTGTACTGTATTTACTTTTCGTCCATTGTATTCCGGACGAATGTTGTATTTTATTTCTCTTATCAGTAGTTGCTCATGTACTTGAGACACCGGGTTCTGGGGATGTATTTGGATTATTTGAAAATCTTAAAAGTTGTTTAAATATTTTATTTATTTATTCGGAAGAATACACTGAGTCTTGTTTAAAACGTATAAAAGAAATATTTTTCAAAAGTGTTAACATGAGATTTAATTAAGTATTTGAGTTGGCTGGCCTGACGGCGGTGTCCGGCGCCACCACGACCCTTAATGGATTTTGGGTTGTGACAACATGGTATCAGAGCACTAGGTTTCCATCGGTCTCACGAGTCATGAGCAAGTTTAGTAGAGTCTCGCGGATCCGTACGGAGACGTCTGTACTTATCCTCAGGAGGCTACAGGGCTGTTAGGAATAATTCCCTTTTTGATTTCCTTATCATGCGGTTCAATTCCTTTGAGGCTTATGCCTTTGACGCGAGCGCTTGTTAGAAATCGAGAATTTGAAGAATTGAAATGGCACTACAAATGTGGTGCGAGATGATTTTTCCCGATATAGTTGATTTGACTATTATGGTCACCTTATGGAAGGATATTCCATTGTTTTAGCTCAGTAACGGAACTTCTAAGAGCCTTGAGGCTAGGCACAGGTTGCCATAATGCTTATGAGCGATTATTCCGCAGTGTTGTCGTAATGGTAGGGTGTTTGCCCATGTGTTGGGGCAGTGAATGAATTGAAGGGAAGTTTACTCAGTGTGTAATAAAGGGATTCAGTATTTCATTCCCGGTAGGGGCAAGTCAAACGAACTGGGGATGGTCAGAAGTGGACTGGTGGAACTAATGAAACGTGGTAATTGCAAACGTGGTGGAGTTCTCCTCTACATTGGGGTGTTGTCTTCCTAATTGGACGTACTAAGTTTGTCGATGTTATAATCTACTACAATTCGCCTTTATAGCAGGATATTATGAACTAGTATTGGAGTTACGACTGTCAGATATCTCATGGTGCAGTGGTTTAAGATCGAATCAGAATTTCTAATGTTGACGGATCGATAAAGATGACCTTTGGAAAGGTTTAAAGTTTGCAGCAATGGTGGATTCAAGTGCCACGAAGATAGATTTCATTTAAGACAACAATTGAGCAGTAAAGTATGAGAAAGGACATGTGGGAAGTGTCAGGTGGTGTTTAAAACTTCTGGAAACCCAAGTATGAGGAAAAAGGTCGAGTGGTTAATAAAAGAGATGAGTTCCGCCAAAGTGGGATAGTGGCGAGGGTTGCATATAGGCTTGATAGTAGGATGACTACGTGCCTTAAAGCGAGTTTGGATAGAATTGGGGATTTTAATGATTGATGATTGAAGCCTGCGGGTATGATGTGAAGTATAGGCTATTATGTGGCAGAAGATTGATATGGCGGAAAGGAGCTGCTTGAAATGGAGGAGGGTGTAGCATAACCCTGAATTGGAAGGATGTTGCCGCGCATTTAATTGATGTCCGTGAGGGGCGAATGGACTTGTGCAGCTGGAAGGTGAGCTCAGACTCGGGATGGGCTATTGGTGTCATAGTGAATGTACCCCGTGCAGCGGCGTGGGAAGATGTCGGGAGGTGATTCCCCTAGGTGGGTTATTCCCCGTGAGCAGATTAGCGGTCGCGTGGTTGGCGAAGCTTCTGCAAGGAATTATATTGGTTGTTCAACAAAGAGATCGGTCGTGCGAATGTGGATGAAGACTCAGAATATGAAAGATGGGGATTTACAGGAAGATCCCGAGAGATTTGGATAATTGGTGGCACGAGGTTAAGTCAATAAGAGGTAAAAAGGTCGGGCGAACTCAAGAATGGTGAAATGATGGCTTCAAGCTAAGTGGGAGAGCCACACCGCTTATGATTGGGCTGTAAGATTAACTACTTGTGTGATTTCTGGTTATTAGCATATTGATGGATTAACTCAGCTACGAGAAAAGACCATAAGTGGTAATTCGAGAAAATGAATTGTTGGAGGCATGTGATGGTTGGCCTTATTGGCTTATTTTCGGACTTGGAAAAAGGTTCAGGATTTATGCCTTGTATGGATATAAGTTTCAGAGAAAGCGATTTTCGCCAGGTGCTTCGCCGAGAGAGTATTCGTGTGTTATAAGATCTATGGAGTGAGTTATATTCCGGACTAAGTCAGAGCGGGTGGCTCTCAATAATGGTCCTAGTGAATTCAGAAGTTAAAGTGTGGTGCCCAATGATTTCGAGCCTATGAGTACAGTTAAGAATCAAGCTTTGTAGCAGCTTATGAGAAGGTGCCTAGAATGTTCCGGGATGTTTGGCTTGTGGTGTAGCATTTAGGTGTTATGAAAAAGTTTGTGGGAATAGAGACAGCCTGGTCTCATGATTCAAGGACACTCGGGGTGAGTGTAGATGGTGTAGGTTATGTGTTGAATGGAGTTAGTCTTGTTTTTTTTAGTCAAGCAAGGAGGAATTGGAAGAAGGTAATTGATTAGCCATAGTTGAATTAGCATATTGGGGCCAGTGACCAGTGACCAGTTCGGTTCGCGAGATCAAGTTATGTGTATGATTTGTGGAGGTACGTGTGAGGCCGTTGTGAACAACTAATTTTTGACCACACCCAAATTCTATACTATTTTAATATAAATATCTCTTAAAGGTCTAATCTTAATAAAAGAAAACTACAAAAATACTAACATTCTTAGAGTATGAATATATATATATATATATATATATATATATATATATATATTTGCAACGAGAAAATAAAAATTTACAAAAAAAATATATGGTTTCTTTTAATTAGAATTATAATAAATAAGTTAGCTTTAGTATTTTTTTTAGTATAATTTAAACTATAATGTAAATATTTAATTTTTTTATATATATAATATTTAAGTATAAAGTAGATAACTAATATTTTTAACTATGAATTTTACTTTCTAATTTCTTCATTAATAAAGAATAAGTAAAAGTTATTAAACAAAAAAAATATTTAATTAAAAAAGGGATAAATCTTGAAAGATTCAAAAAATATTATCCTAACTACTCACCATGATTTTCTCAACCCTATTCTCCCACTCCAACTCCAACTCTAACACCCTCCACACATCTATATATATATATATATATATATATATATATATATATGTATATATATGAAGACTCTAAAAAAAAAAGAAAAAAAGGAATCAGCCGCATAGACCTAAAACCTAGACAACAAAAAGATTCGGCATCCTCTCCTTTTGTTCAACCACAAAAAATTCCTAATTCCTAACAAGTGAACGGCGGCAAAACCTAAGGGAACGACTATGTCATCTACTACTGTTTCAATTTTAGAAAAGAAATCAATATAGAAGTTTGTGAAGAAAATCTATTCAGAAGGTGAATCTATCATTGACTCATGACACCATTGAATACTTTGTATATTTCCATCAAGTATTAAATAATTTTTCTGGTGCTAAGTCGAGATCTCGGTCCCGATTCGTGCGAGCTTCATTGTATGGTTTTGATCTTGAAGATTTTGTGCATTAACTCCATAAATTAAACAAAGTTGGTTGTCAAAGGTTCCTTCTCTTACTCTTTTATTTAATTATTGTGTGTAAAAGTTATAGTTTTAAAAGTGATACCAACTTCCTTTTCGTTGTTTTACGTATTTGTTTTAATAGATTATATCCCACTGTTTTTGAGCTAAAAGTAATATTGGAATCTACCATTTGAATAATTGTTAGATGCATATGTGAATTCGTTAGTATAGTCGCTACTGTAATATTATAGTAGCATTCTTGTTAAATGGGTTAATTGCTCCAAAAGCTGGATACAACTATTAGTCATTTTAGGAGTTCATTTCATGATGAGTTATGAAAATCTTAAGTAATTTGTTTGGAATTAAGTTGCTTTCCTTGGGGGCATTAAAATTGATACAATAGCTAATTTGTAATTTGTGACTTGATAACTAAGTCACACTTTTTCCGCAAATAATTCCATTAGTCATGACCTCACAATAATCTGAAACTAGTTTTTTTTTAGAATAAATAAGTGATGAACATCGTAGCTGGCTTTAGGCGCTATTTAATATATTATCGTGATTGTGTATACGTTCGCGTAATATAATTACGGTTCTAAAAACAAAACTAGAGTATGCTTTCACGCAACTTTGGCCCAAATTTTCTTAATAAAATAAATAAAGCGTTATTAATTGTGGACACGTTCGCGTGGCATGATTTTGACGCGTAAGAAGAAAAGAGTATACGTTCGTGTAACTCAATTCTTTAAATACAGATAAT
The DNA here is from genome assembly GCA_026770625.1 of Nicotiana glauca. NCBI lineage: Eukaryota > Viridiplantae > Streptophyta > Magnoliopsida > Solanales > Solanaceae > Nicotiana > Nicotiana glauca. Next base: position 38,668 of record MU666486.1, read on the forward strand.
TTTCTTAATTAAAAGCGGTAAAAAGATAAATGCACATGGGTCTTAAAAATAAGTAGTTAAAAAATTTAAGCCAAATAATAATCACTAAGCGATCGTGCTAGAACCACGGAACCCGAGAATGCCTAACACCTTCTCCCGGGTTAACATAATTCCTTACTTAGAATTTCTGGTTCGCAGACTCTTTAAAAAATAAAACTTCCTCGATTTGGGATTTAAATAAACCGGTGACTTGGAACACCGTAATTTATTCCAAGTGGCGACTCTGAAAATAAATAAATAATCCCGTTTCGAATAATGTCACTTAAATTGGAAAAACTCTCTTGAATACCCCTACCTTTCGGGGTAGTGTGTAAAAAGGAGGTGTGACAGCTCTGGCGACTCTACTAGGGACAAGAACCCAGAACTTCCGGTTCAGGGTTCAAGAATTCGAGCTTGTTAATGTGATTTTATTTGGCATTATTGTTGACATTACTGTATTTTGTGGACTTAATATGCTAATTGTCATTTACCGCTTTGATATTATTTGAACTGTATTTAAATGTCTTCTTGCGTCACCCGTCTGAGTTTTCTGAAAATGGTGCATACGTTCGCGTAGTCCGCTCTTTCTGTAGAAATTATACCAAATAGAGCGAGGCTGGGCAAGCGACAAGGCCGGGCAGACTTTAGTGCTCCCGGTACGTCGCCCCCTCCTCGGCCCCAGTTGTCCGCTCGGATAACCCAAGTCTAGACCAAAACCCCAGGTTTTTAAACTTAGAATAACGCAACCTCATGCCGGATCCCTAGTAGGAACGATTATTTGCATCACGTGCATTTGACTTAGGGGGCTCAACACAGGGGTTGGGCCCGTCTAGGACATGTGTACCCCAAATATAGACCATCCTGATGCATCCTACGTGCTATGTGAATATTCATTTTTTTCGGCTTGCATGTTTACCAGTTAATAAAGAGAAAAACCAAGAGTGAGGATAGAAAATTTACTCGGTTTCTAAAAATCCCGATATTTGAAAATGTCCCGAAACTCTTCCGAATTTTTGAAAAAAAAAAGAAAAAGATTAATGTATTTCAAAAAATAGAGTAAGTCCAGTATCATATATTTTTGTGTCAAAACTGACCGAACTACGCGGGTCTGATTCTCCCCGGATATGAGATACGTAGGCAAACCTCATCGGTTCCGGCCCCAATTTTAAAAAATTTCAAAAATATTTTTCTTTAGTTCCTTCTTTAAAAATCTTTCTTTAGAAAATTAAAAAAAAAGTAAAAGTAGTTTTTTTTAAACTCAAAAAAATAAATGATTTCCTTCTTTCTAATGTTTTTCATGAAATAAAAAGAAAAATCATTAAAAGTCAATATCCAAAATACGAATTTTCTTCATTTTGAAAAATTTGTCCAAAAAAAAAAATCAAAAAAAAAAAAACAAAATCCAAAAAAAAAATACTCCTTAGATATCTTCTTTCATAAATGTAAATAAAAAATATTGGAAAAATTGAAGTCCAAAAATATTTTTGCTTTTCTTTAGAAGTACTTTTGAAAATAAACAAAAAAAAAACTCAGAAATCCAAAATATTTTCTTAAAAGTCCCTCTTTCGAAAATTAAGCGGCAACTTCCAAAATCCAAAAAAAAAAAAATATTTTCTTTCTTATTTAGAAAAAGAGAAAATAAATGAAAATTCAAATAAAAATTTTTTTTTTTTACTTTTAAAATTCCCAAAAGTTCCAACCAAAAGAAAAAAAAATTATTAGGAGTCTTTCTTTCAAAAATAAAAGAAAAATAAAAAAAATCAAAAAAAAATATTTTTTTTTAAGTATTTCTTTCAAAAATTCCAAAAAAAAAGAGAGTTAGTTTACTTACTCCATTCGTAATCTTTCTGAACTACGCAAGATCTGATTCATGTCTCCACATGATACGTAGGCAACTCACATCAGGTTCGATCACATCATTTAGAAAAGAAAAAAAAAGGTATTAAAGAAGAGAAAAAGTGGTTAAAAAAAAGAAAAAAGAAAAAAAAAAGAGAGACTGTTTAGTCTAACACGCTTGTTGTTTTGAAATAAAAGCTAATTAAAGGTGGTCGGTTTGTTGGTTTGCAATGGAGAGTCACGCAAACAATCCAAGATCCCTCAGAAGTAAAAACATCTTCGTAACAAATGGAAGAAGAACCACTGTTGTTGATCCAAGATGACGAAATGGCAAGTAAACAAATTGATGGTGAAAAATAAAAAAAAATGAAGGCAAATGCAGGGTTGATTTTACTAGATTTGAGCAATTCGACATTGCCTTCTCGAGATTATTTGCTGATGGAGAATTTGATCCAGCATTGAAAGCCATAGTAGCCATTGCTACGGCAGAAGAGAAATCAAACAAAAAACGGGCGCCAAACCAGAAACTTTCCCTATCAGACGGGAGTCTTGGTAGCCGGTCTTGTTATCTTTTCTGCCTTTCGAGTTATTTCAGTGTGTCATCCAAATATTTTTACTTTACTGTCTTACATTCTGATGTAAACCTTTTTTTTCTCTAAATAAATAAAATCAATATTTCATCATCCATGTTTGTCTCTTTTCTTAATCTTGTCACCTTTCTTATTCTCTTTTCAGTTCTGTAAATGCAGATTTTAATAACATGACATGCTTGTGGCCTTCATGCCTAGATCCTAAAATGCTGTCAGATTTCGAAATAATAAATCAAGAAGCAGAATGTGTTGAAGATAAGAAGTGTAAGAGAATAAACAGAGAATTGGAACAATAAACCTAAATCAAATTCAAATGAAGCTGTCCTTACTGGATTGGTTTATGGAACTGAAGCCGTGATACCCGCATAAGTTTAAATTCCTTCCCTTCGGATCATTGTTGAAGCCAAGATCGCTGATGAAGATTGACTCAAGACCCGATTAAAACATTATCTTTTATTGATGGAAAGTGATTGGCCGGAGGCTACCATGGGCAGTTGTACAACAAAGAATGACCCATTATTACAACAAAAAGTACGTCCCAAGAAATTTGAAGTGGGGCAACTCGTCCTAAGACATATTCTCCCGCACCATGAAGAAGCTAAGAAAAAATTTGCTCCAAATTGCAAATGTTCTATACATTGTAACAAGAGTATTGCATAGGTCCGTTGTATCAGAGAGACATAAAAGGAAATGTCCCCGAGACAACAGTCAAATCAGATACAGTCAAAGGTACAATGTTTGACTCACTACTCGGTGTTAACATTCTCTAATTGGAATGACGAAGGCTTTCTTTCTCACTACCCAAACACTATTAACCTTTTTGCAAACCCTTTGAGCCGGTTCCCTATCTTTGATTACCCTCTTTGGAACGTAGAAGTTATTATTAAATGTCAAGGAAAAGAAAAAAAAAAAGAGGAAAAGAAAATCAAAAACAAAGTTTTCCGAACTACGTTCGACTTGATTCCGAAAGGATACGTAGGCAGCCTCTCTCTAAGGTTCAGTCACACAAAAATAAAAATCCAAATTTCCCAAAAAGTGAAACTGAGGAAGATATTATAATATTTCGGCAATGATTTTGCCTGAAAGGTTCCAAATTTGTAATTCAATCCAAATTCTTTTTACCCAAATCCTTTCAAGTCCTTCCGATCAATCGGCGAGAATGTTCAAGAATTGAAGGATACTGTTCCTTGGATCAGATGCAACCAAATAAGAGAAATAAAAAGAGAGAGTCTTATTGGTGAAAACCCACGTTGGCACTGTAGGGTGATGGTGAGTAGAGAAAATAAAAATGAGAGAGTCTTATTTTTGAAAACCCGCAAAGAGCACTATAAGACGATGGCGAGAAGAGAAATGAGAGAGATCAGCTAGTGAAAACCCAAAAAGGACACTGTTGATCGAAAAGAGGATCCACACAGTCATAGCATCAACACAATCATCATCAAGGTTTCCCGCTTTCAAGTCAAAAATTGTGATGAGTTTCTGAGAATCAAACGGTTTATACAGATCAGACATCCAGTCCAAAAGGCATGTCATATTCATTGAAGATTGCATGTACTCCTAGATAGGTCCGCATTTCTTTTTCCCGAAAGGGACACCTCTTGTTTTAAACTCATTCTCTATTCCATTATTTTTTTTATTCTTTTAATCCCATTCGGTCTAACTTTGTTCCAAAAATAAAGCAAAGAAAAGATGGCAAGACCGATTTACAAGGTTCTCGTTTGAAGCGAGCTGATATAATCAAAAGGCACCCATCCTCGACAAAGGAATCAAGTCGGCCCCGACTGTCCATGATTGGCCAATGCTTTGAAATGAAAAAATTTGAAAGAAGTCAAAAATAAAAAGCCCACAAAGGCAAAATAAAGTTGAAAAAGGTTAAGTACCGCCATAGTAAAGTTTGGGAAAGACAAAGGTTCTCTGGGGTCAGAAATGAAATTGGTATTCAAGAAATAACCAATTGCAGTTGAAATCATTAAAAATGATGAGCCGAGATCAAGAGACTGAAATAACCAAGGCCACAAATCGACCACCATTTTAAAACTAACGAATCTTTCTTTGTTCAGAACAGGAACAGAACAATTTTAGGAAATAGTTCGTGAAAAGACAAACACCACCCAGTGAAGTTCTCAAATCCTTGATTTTTATTTTTCAATATACATGTAATTATTTTATTTTTAGTTTCATTATAGGAACCAATACACTATCTTCAACACAGGGTACTATATCCCATGGTTGCATTTTTATTTTTCTACATAGGGTACTACATCCCCTGGTTGCACTTCTTGTTGCCAACACAGGGTACCACATTCCCTGGTTGCACTTCTTGTTGCCAACACAGGGTACCACATTCCCTGGTTGCATTATTTTCTACATAGGGTACGACATCCCCTAGTAGCATTTCAGAGTACCACGAGCCTCATCTTATTACCAACCCAAGGTACTACATCCCCTGGTTGCACTTCTTATTGCCAACACAGGGTACTACATCCCCTGGTTGCCTTACTTCTTGTTGCAAACATAGGGTACGATATCCCCTAGTTGCATTTCAGAGTGCCACGTGCCTCATCTTATTGCCGACACAGGGTACTACATCCCCTGGCTGCATTATTTTTTACATAGGGTACGACATCCCCTAGTAGAATTTCAGAGTGCCACGAGACTCATTTTATTGCCAACACAGGGTACTACATCCCCTGGCTGCATTATTTTCTACATAGGGTACGACATCCCCTAGTAGCATTTCAGAGTGTCACGAGCCTCATTTTATGGCCAACACAGGGTACTACATCCCCTGGTTGCATTATTATTTTCTACATAGGGTATGACATCCCCTAGTAGAATTTCAGAGTGCCACGAGCCTCATCTTATTGCCAACACAGGGTACTACATCCCCTGGCTGCATTATTTTCTGCATAGGGTACGACATCCCCTAGTAGCATTTCAGAGTTCCACGAGCCTCATTTTATTGCCAACACAGGGGACTGCATCCCCTGGCTGCATTATTTTCTACATAGGGTACGACATCCCCTAGTAGCATTTCAGAGTGTCACGAGCCTCATTTTATGGCCAACACAGGGTAATACATCCCCTGGTTGCATTATTATTTTCTACATAGGGTACGACATCCCCTAGTAGTATTTTAGAGTACCACGAGCCTCATTTTATTTCCAACACAGGGTACTACATCCCCTGATTGCCTTACTTCATGTTGCAAACATAGGGTACGACATCCCTAGTAGCATTTTAGAGTGCCACGAGCCTCATCTTATTGCTGACACATGATACTATATCCCTTGGTCACATTACTTTCTGCCTATATAAGGTACGATATCCCCTAGTAGAATCTCAGAGTGCCACGAGCCTTATCTTATCGTCAACACAGGGTATTACATCCCCTGGTTGCCTTATTTCTTGTTAACACAAGGTACGACACTCCCTATTAAAAAAATGTTTTTTTAATTTCATTTCTTATTCTGCAATAACAAAGATTGTTTAATGTGTTTTCAATAACTCACAAAAATTTCCTAGTGCAAACTGGGGCAGAAAATTTTTGTTCGTTTTGTTTGTTTGTGATGGCTTGTAGGTTTTTCTGCAAAGCACGGATTGGATGTGCAAGAATAAGATTCCAGTTCTTTCCAGAGAAAGTGGAACGTTTGATCTCGATACCAGCCGAACTAGCTTTGACATAATGCATGTAGAGAGTTAGAATTTCATGATCCATCTTCTTATCACCTGATCAAGAAATCGGTGTGTGAGAATATTTCCTAGTCTATTCCATTGAGGGCATCAAGTTTCAATCTAAAGTCAATGGGAGGAGCAAGTCAAGAATCAAGACAGTACTCCAGATGGCATTTAGATAGGAATTTTGTTACTCTTAGATTTCAAGAGTATGTAATTTTCTTTTCATTTTGATGTAATAGTAGGAACCACAAATCGGAACCTCGACGGAACTTGAGTGGACTCTCCATTTAAGTATACTCCATCACTCTTCTTTCCACTTGAACTACACGTGACCTGATTCCCTTATAACCCAGGATATGTAGGCTGCCTAAAACCAAGGCTCGGTCGCATATTTTCCTTTTATCTTCTTTTCTTTTTTAAATAACAGTGAGGTCAAAAATTACGTGTTCATTTTCTTTGCCTGAAAACTCTTCATGTTTCCAAGCAAAGAGGGGCATGCTGTGAACAACAAATTTTTTACCACACCCAAATTCTATACTATTTTAATATAAATATCTCTTAAAGTTCTAATCTTAATAAAAGAAAACTACAAAAATATTAACATTCTTAGAGTGTGTGTGTATATATATATATATATATGTAATTTCTTTTAATTAAAATTATAATAAATAAGTTATCTTTAGTGTATATATATATAATAAAAATTTACAAAAAAAATATATAGTTTCTTTTAATTAGAATTATAATAAATAAGTTAGCTTTAGTATTTTTCTTAGTATAATTTAAACTATAATGTAAATATTTAATTTTCTTATATATATAATATTTAAGTATAAGGTAGCTAACTAATATTTTTAACTATGAATTTTACTTTCTAATTTCTTCATTAATAAAGAATAAGTAAAAGTTATTAAACAAAAAAATATATATAATTAAAAAAGGGATAAGTCTTGAAAGATTCAAAAAATATTATCCTAACTACTCACCATGATTTTCTCAACCCTATTCTCCCACTCCAACTCCAACTCTAACACCCTCCACATATCTATCTATATATATATATATATATATATATGAAGACACTCAAAAAAAAAAAAGAAAAAAAGGAATCAGCCGCATAGACCTAAAACCTAAACAACAAAAAGATTCGGCAGCCTCTCCTTTTGTTCAACCACAAAAAGTTCCTAATTCCTAACAAGTGAACGGCGGCAGAACCTAAGGGAACGACTATGTCATCTACTACTGTTTCAATTTCAGAAAAGAAATCAATATAGAAGTTTGTGAAGAAAATCTATTCACAAGGTGAATCTATCATTGACTCATGCCACCATTGAATACTTTGTATATTTCCATCAAGGATTAAATAAGTTTTCTGGTGCTAAGTCGAGATCTCGGTCCCGATTCATGGGAGCTTCGTTGTATGGTTTTGATCTTGAAGATTTTGTGCATTAACTCCATAAATTAAACAAAGTTGGCTGTCAAAGGTTCTTTCTCTTACTCCTTTATTTAATTATTGTGTGTAAAAGTTATAGTTTTAAAAGTGATACCAACTTCCTTTTCGTTGTTTTACGTATTTGTTTTAGTAGATTATATCCCACTGTTTTTGAGTTAAAAGTAATATTGGAATCTACCACTTGAATAATTGTCGGAAGCATATGTGAATTCGTTAGTATAGTCGCTACTGTGATATTATAGTAGCATTCTTGTTAAATGGGTTAATTGCTCCAAAAGCTGGATACAACTATTAGTCATTTTAGGAGTTCATTTCATGATGAGTTATGAAAATCTTAAGTAATTTTTTTTGGAATTAAGTTGCTTTCCTTGGGGGCATTAAAATTGATACAATAGCTAATTTGTAATTTGTGACTTGATAACTAAGTCACACTTTTTCCGCAAATAATTCCATTAGTCATGACCTCACAATAATCTAAAACTAATTTTTTTTAGAATAAATAAGTGATGAACATCGTAGCTGGCTTTAGGCGCTATTTAATATATTATCATGATTGTGTATACATTCGCGTAATATAATTACGGTTCTAAAAACAAAACCAGAGTATGCGTTCATGCAACTTTGGCCCAAATTTTCTTAATAAAATAAACAAAGCGTTATTAATTGTGGACACGTTCGCGTGGCATGATTTTGACGCATCAGAAGAAAAGAGTATACGTTCGCGTAACTCAATTCTTTAAATACAGATAATTTTTTTAATTAAAAGCGGTAAAAAAATAAATGCACATAGGTCTTAAAAATGAGTAGTTAAATAATTTAAGCCAAATAATAATCATTAAGCGATCGTGCTAGAATCACGGAACCCGGAAATGCCTAATACCTTCTCCCGGGTTAACATAATTCCTTACTTAGAATTTCTGGTTCGCAGACTCTTTAAAAAATAAAACTTCCTCGATTTGGGATTTAAATAAAACAGTGACTTGGAACACCGTAATTTATTCCAAGTGGCGACTCTGAAAATAAATAAATAATCTCATTTCGAATAATATCACTTAAATTGGAAAAACTCCCTTGAATACCCCTACCTTTCGGGGTAGGTGTGTAAAAAGGAGGTGTGACAGCCGTCGGCCGCCGTGATTGATGATTTATCAGGGGAATTCTTCTGTTATGGCTTGTTAAGTGGAAGCGGATTCCGGAAAGGTTATGGTGGCTTGGACCACTACTTGCAAATTTGCATATTCTACGGTTATGGGAATTTACCTGCGTGTTGCTATGATTCTCCTGAAGTGAGTTAAGTGAAAAGTTTGTATATGATGAAATGTGAAAATATTAATGAATTCGGAGTTTTGATGAAAATCGTGTCCTATCGTATATTGGCACGTTTGGTGCAGTGAGAGGTATGGAAATGTGAAGGGAGGATCAAGGTTGCAGTTCGGTGTTGACAAGGATGTCACGGGCTCGGATGAGCAAGGAAGGGGTTGAATGATTAGAGTAAATTGGTATTGTCCTCTGCGTCACCTGAGATCGATGTGTTGTGGAAGAGGTTATGCATCCTGGTGAAGGATTATGGATCTCTTTTCAGCATTAGTACGTCCGATGGTTTGGATGTGCGGACCCGTTATTTGTTTCGGAAGATTGTGGGAGTGTGTCCCACGGAAAGATTGTATAAGTGTGACATGTAGTCACTTGATTGGCTAAAGATTTAAACCAAGTATGAGGGTTGTGGTAATATCATTAATTTGAGAATTTATGCCTAGAGGGTACTTTGTATATTGGGTTATGAACTGAGGAGGTTTCTCCGATTATGATGGTTATTCTTACGTGATATGAGGCAAAAGGGAGTTACTACGGACCTTTGAAAGGTCATTGGCCAAGTTGGTGCAATCAGAAATCGGCTTGAGATCGGTGGATTGATTTATATATGAACAGGGCTTTATATCGAGCCAGTTGTGTTTGCTTCAGCGAGCATTCCCTATGGAGGAATAGTCGGGGTGTTATTTTGTCATCGGCTATTCCAGGTAATGGTGTATTGCGCCGCATGAGTTGTGAGACGGCTTGGTAAATTCTTATGTGTTGAGGTTCCGCGTGGCGATGATGTTATGTGAGCAGAATGGCTCATGAGATTCAGATCTTGTATCGCACCTCAGTTGTACTTGAGTTTTGTAGCATATAGCGCTATGTGTTTTCTCAGGGATAGTATTATGCACTTGGCGTGCTCACGATCGAAATTCGATATTTTTATTGTAATGAGCAGATTCAGCTCGAAGTGCAATCTCCTTATGTGAGATCTATGTCTGGATCGGGTGGCACGCCGCCATGGGTATGTTATTTAGATTGGGTTGCACGCCGCAATAGTGTGATGTCGAGTCTAGTCCTCTCTATGTTTTTTTTGTGTTTCGCTTCCTATCTTCTAAGGAAAGTCTGTATTAGCACAGGGGTTAGGTAATTCCTTCGAGAGTTCGATTTCCATTTGTGTTGTGTTCGGATTGGTGGCCTATTGGCACATTGTGGCGTCATATGAGACGTGTCATCGCATTCGGAGTGGCTTATTGCCTGAGCAGTTCGTACTGGGTAAGATGAGATTGTGGGATTTAGGATCAGTGCAATCTGATTATATGAAGTATATTAAGGAGCGAAGATCATTATTTGGTTCAGAATGTGGTAAT
>MDKF010229038.1:0-20394 GCA_026770625.1 Nicotiana glauca
CACATGATGCCAAAACTATTTATTTTGAAAATTTGGGAATAATTCTCATATGAGGCAAAAATCACGTGCTCACAATGATGAGGCAACAGGCTTAGAGATTTCTTTCAGAAACTCATGAGAAAGTAAGAAAATACAGTTGAAAGTTCAAAGCAAATAGAGTGAAGAAACTAATTCGAAACACAATGAGAGTAGAAGAAATAATAGAGAAAAAAATATGCTTAAACGTCTCTTTAAAATAAGGTAAAGTAGAAGTGAAACAGTAAACCCTTAAGAACGTGGTAGAAGGATATGGTAGGCGAAGCATATCAAGTCATAGTGGAAGGAAAATAGCAGAACATAGTAGGAAAGCATGTGAAAACATAGCGTAGAAACACAGTAGAAGAAAGAACGGAATATAGAAAACACAGTAGAAGAACATGTATGATAAAAGGAAAAAGATAAGAACACAGTAGATGAACATGCGTGGTAGAAAGGAAAATATAAGAACATAACAGAGACAAATACACACAAAGAAAAAGGGAAAGAAACGTCAGAGAAACATTTGATCATTTTCAGGAAACCCTAAATCAAAAAGAAGTAATTTTTGAAAGAAAAGTTGAGGAAATCATTCAAAAACTCAAGTAGAGCACAGATATATAACAGATTTAAGAAAAATCGGAGAAAAACTCGAATAGTTAGGGTTTCAAAAGAACCCTAGAATGAGAAAGGCTTGGAAAAGGTCTAATCTTGGTCGGAAAGTCAAAACCAGGCTCAAAACACCATAGTACGCCGAAGCAAGTCCGGAGATGGCCATAGAACCTTGAGTTTGCAAAGATCTGAACGAAAACCTTCGAGGTCAGACCTCGAACCTTCGAGTAACAAGTGTTTAAGAATAGAGGGAGATGAGTTTAAACCATCTATGGCCTTAGAGGCCATGAATTCCGGTGAGCTTGAGGTAGAAGATAGTAGAAGACGATTAGGGTTTCGAGAACATTTGAGAGAGTTTGAGAGACGAAGGGGTTTCAAGGCGGCATCTCTGGAGGGAAATGAATTAGAGTTGGGGTTTGGGTGAATTAAAATGGTAAGGGGGAATCGTGGCTGTTGATCAAAATGATCAACGACCTGGATCAAAAGAAAACTGGGCGGGTTTTATTAACGGGTTAGGGGTCGGGTTATATATTAGGATTTGGGCTGGTCCGTTTGAAATTGGAATTGGGTTATTGGGGTGGTTTATTTTGGCTATAATTGAAATACAAATAAGGCTATCACTTAAATAGCCACTTTTTCCTTTTTAATTTATAAAAAATAATAAAATAATTTTTGAAACAAATTGAAGGCACTAAATTAATTAATAATATATAATAATTAAATTAAAAATACTGTAATAAATTTTATAATTATAAACGCTATTTAAATCTTAAAATAGGCTCAGATTGCAATTTAGTGCAAATTTAGCTTAAAAATACCAAATCGACTTATAAAAATGTGTAAAATTACCTTAGCTATATATTGGCATAAATATAAGAATAAAATAGATTAATCACCAAAATAATAATTTGAAGAACACTTATTGGATTTTGTATTGCTAAAATAGGGCAATAAATCGGTTTAAATTTTTTTTTTTTAAAATTAGAAGAATAATAAAATACTTGGATGGCTGAAAAATATATATATATATATATATATATATATATATATATATTTCAGCCATGCAATGAGGAGGCGATATTTCAGCCAATGCAAAAAGCAAATGAGGTGGCGACCTTTCAGCCGATGCAAGTGCAAAATAAATTGGCGATATTTCAGCCATGCAGCTGCAAAATAAAGTGGCAATATTTCAGCTTTGTAGGTGGAGACAGGGCTTAATCTCGAAAGGTAGAATGCTAGCCTTATGCAATGCAGAAAATGCAGATAGAGGTAGAGCTTAACCTAGGAAGGCAGAATGGTAGCCTTATGCAATGCAGGAAATGCAGATGAAGGTAGAGCTTAACCTCGAAAGGCAGAATGGTAGCCTTATGCAATGCAAGAAATGCAAATAGAGGTAGAGCTTAACCTCGGAAGGCAGAATGGTAGCCTTATGCAAAAGATGAAAGACGAATAGTAATAAAAATTCTTAGTTGATAGCTGGTAGTTGATTATGATATTGCAAATGTTGGGGATATTGTATGCGGATGGCAAATGCGAATAGGTGCGACAGTTTTGAGGGTTGTATTCCTGAATAGTATGAGCGTATAATATATGACTTTTTGACTTGGGTGCCTGCATCCAAAGAAAAGTCGTGAGTTTTGTAAAGGGGAAAGGTTAGTTTGTGTCCATGTTGACTTTGCTTGCCATCTTCGGGTCTGATCTGATGACACAGTATGTATCATAGGGGTAGCATTGCTGAACTGAGCGATTTCGATAATAAACATGCATGAGTTTGTTAAAGATATGACATATGTATATATTTAAGAAATAGTTATTAGATGATCCAATGACTATGACGTGGTTCAAGACATTGCAACCTCTCTCGCTTCGGAATTTTGAGGGTCCTCCTCAAAATTTTGCCCCAGTTTACTAGGCTGCCGCATCTGACGGTTGCTTGCGATGATCGGCTGAAGTTACTTCAGAATTTTGAGGGTCCTCCTCAAAATTCTACCCCAGTTTCCAATTACGGGGAAAATGAAAATTTTATTGAATTGTGACCGAACCTATAAGGCTACCTACGTATCCCCTCTTAAATGGGAATCAGGCCAGACGTAGTTTAATTTAAATAAGGAAATCATAAATGGTTACACATAGTATCGCTTGACTGCATCTGAATTGATTGACTTTGGCCAAACTTTTCCGTCCATTTCTACGAGTATAAGGGCTCCTCCTGTCAGAACCCGATGAACCATGTATGGACCCTGCCAATTGGGAGAGAATTTCCCTTTGGCTTCATCTTGATGTGGAAAAATCTTCTTTAACACTAGCTGCCCCAGTGTGAACCATCTTGGTTTGAATCTCTTGTTGAAAGCTCTGGACATTCTGTTCTGATAAAGCTGACCATGGAAAATTGCATTCATTCTCTTTCCATCTATAAGAGCCAACTGCTCGTAACGACGTTTTACCCACTCTGCATTATCGATCTCGGCTTCCTGTATGATCCTTAGGGAAGGAATTTCTACTTCGACGGGAATGACTGCCTCTGTACCATAAACCAACATGTAAGGAGTTGCACTAGTTGATGTGGTGCGGTACCCTAATAAAGGAAATGATAACTTCTCATTCCACTGCTTATGCTTTTCTATCATCTTCCTTAGTATCTTGTTGACATTCTTATTGGAGGCTTCTACAGCTCCATTCACTTGGGGCATGTAAGCTGTGGAATTCTTGTGTTTGATCTTGAAGGTTTCACACATAGCTTTCATTAAGTCACTGTTAAGGTTGGAGCCATTGTTAGTTATGATTGATTTTGGAATCCTGAATCAACAAACGATACGGTCACGGACGAGGTCTGCCACGACTTTCTTAGTCACTGCTCTATAGGATGCTACTTCAACCCATTTGGTAAAATAATCAATTGCTACAAGGATAAACCTGTGCCTGTTTGATGCGGAAAGTTTTATTAGTCTAATAACATCCATTCCCCATGCGGTAAACGTCTATGGCGAGCTTGTTACATTAAGCTCATTGGGAGGTACCTTTATCATGCAGGCATGTATATGATAGCGGTGGCACTTTCGGACGTACTGGATGCAGTCCGCCTCTGTAGTCACCCAAAAATAACCTGCCCGGAGTATTTTCTTGGCTAAGACAAAGCCGTTCATATGTGGACCGCAGGTCCCAGCATGGATTTCTTCTAGTAGCTTGGATGCTTTTTTGCTTCGACACACGTTAGTAACCCCAAATCAGGAGTCCTCCTATACAAGATTCCTCTGCTGTGAAAGAAATTGTTGGACAATCTTTGAAGTGTGCACTTCTGTGTAGTATTTGCAAGCTCTGGATATTCTCCTTTTGCCAAATATTCCTTGATGTCGTGAAACCAAGGTTTTCCATCTGCTTCTTCTTCGACATGAGCACAATAAGCTGGCTGATTATGGATTTTCATAGGAATAGGATCAATGAAGTTTGTATCTGGGTGCTGTATCATGGACGATAGGATAGCCAATGCATCGGCAAACTCATTCTGGACTCTAGGAACATGCTAAAATTCTGTCTTTGTGAACCTCTTTCTCAACTCATGTAGATGATGCAGGTATGGGAGTATCTTGGAGTTCTTGGTTGCCCATTCTTCTTGGACCTAATGTATAAGCAAGACTGAGTCTCCAATCACTAGCAACTCTTGTATGTTCATGTCAATGGCCATCTTAAGCCCTAAGATGCAGGCTTCGTACTCAGCCATATTGTTAGTGCAGGGGAACCTGAGCTTGGCGGACACTGGGTAATGCTGGCCAGTTTCTGATACTAGGACTGCTCCTATGCCAACTCCTTTGAAATTTGTTGCTCTGTCGAAAAATATCCTCCAACCATCATAGGACTCTGCAATGTCTTCTCCTATGAACGATACCTCTTCGTTAGGAAAATACGACTTTAGGGGTTCGTATTCTCCATCTACAGGGTTTTCAGCGAGGTGATCTGCTAGTGCCTGTCCCTTGATTGCTTTCTGAGTCACATAGACAATGTCAAATTTAGTCAAAAGGATTTGCCACTTAGCTAGCTTGCCAGTGGGCATGGGCTTCTGAAAGATGTACTTCAAAGGATCCATCTTGGATATGCGATATGTAGGATAGGCACAGAAGTAGTGCCTCAGCTTCTGGGCCACCCAAGTTAGAGAACAGAAGGTGCGTTCTAAAAGAGAATACCGAGCTTCGTACAAGGTGAACTTCTTACTGAGATAATAAATGGCTTGCTCCTTCTTCTTCATCATGTTGCCCTAGGACGCAACCGAATGCACCATCTAACACTATGATGTAGAGTAGCAAAGGTCTACCTGGCTCAGGCGGAACCAAGACTGGTGGTGTTGAGAAGTATTCCTTGATTCTGTCGAAAGATTTCTGGCATTCATCAATCCATTTGGTGGCGGAATCCTTCTACAACATTTTGAAGATCGGCTCACAGATAACCGTAGATTGGTAATGAACCGGCTGATGTAGTTAAGTCTCCCCAAGAAACTCATTACATACTTCTTGTTCTTTGGTGGTGGCAATTCTTGAATGACTTTGATCTTTTATGGATCCAATTCTATCCCTCGGCGACTTACGATGAACCTAAGTAGTTTCCTGGCAGGAACCCCAAATGCACATTTCGCGGGATTCAGCTTCAAGTTATACCTTCTTAGTCTATTGAAGAACTTCCTCAAATCTTCTATGTGATCAGTGGCTTTCTTGGACTTGATGATGACATCATCTACATACACTTCGATCTCCTTATGTATCATGGAAAATGGTGGTCATGGCCCTCATGTAGGTGGCCCCTGCATTCTTTAACCCGAATGGCATCATCTTGTAGCAGTACATTCCCCATGGCATAATGAAAGCCGTTTTCTTGGCATCTTCTTCATCCATCCAGATTTGATGGTTCCTAGCAAAACAATCTACAAATGATTGCAACTCGTCTTTGGCGCAATTATCAATCAGGATGTGTATGTTCAACAAGGGGAAGTCGTCTTTTGGACTGGCCCGATTGAGATCCCGATAGTCGACACAAACTCTAACCTTCCCGTCCTTCTTCGGCACTGGCACGATGTTGGCTAAACATGTTGGATACTCCACTACCCTGAGAACCTTAGCTTTGACCTGGTTAGTGACCTCTTCCTTGATTTTCAAACTCATATCTGGCTTGAACTTTCTGAGCTTCTGCTTTACTAGCAGACATGTTGGGTCGGTCGGCAATTTGTGAGCTGCAATAGATGTACTCAAACCAGTCATGTCATCATATGACCTTGCAAATATATCCTCATATTCCCTTAGAAATTCTGTGTATTCTTTCTTTTCTGACAGTGATAAGTGAACGTTGATTCGTGTTTCTTTGACGTTTTTTGCATTTCCCAGGTTAACAATCTCAATCTCTTCCAGGTTGGACTTAGGTCTATTCTCAAAATTCTCAACTTCTTTGACAATCTCTTCCGGTATATCATCTTCCTCTAAGTCTATGTCCGCTTGTTGCGCTGTCTCGTTGCATGTCATAGTCATTGGTTCATCAAGATAAGTAATAGTAATGCTGTATAAGTGAATTAATAAGAGAAAATAATAAGAGTAAGATTTAATAAAATTGAAATGCTTTGATAAATTCCATAAATATTTTGAACATCGAATCTCTTTCTTGCAAAAAAAATAAAAATGCGAAAGGAAAGTAAACTAGTAAAATAAAATAGTGCATGATGCTTGTTCAGCCTTGCTACCCCTAGGCATGCCGGGCTCTGATGGCTCTGATAGTCCAGTTATTGAGGTGTGCTCCTCGACTTACGGCCTGTATGGAAGGGCCTTCCTCCTCCTCCTCCTCAAAAATGACACAGCAATCCATATCATCGTCTTCTAGGAACAAATTCTTCATTCCTGCTAGGGCTTCTTCTTCTTCTTCTTCTGACCCATAGATGACCTCGGCCGGTTGGAAGGTCTGCTCCAAACGGGGTATCGGCTGCTCCAATGGATGGTAAGGACCGCGCTAGGGTGGCGACCATTCATTGAATTCTTTCCAGGTATACCCATACCCCAATCCGAAGGTGGTATCATGTTTCTTCAGCTTGATAGGCTTAGCGATTCCTTGGAGATTCTTGCCAAGTCCCTTGCCAGGCTCATATCCGCACCAGTTCAATATACTTTCAATTTTGTTCTCCCAGCACTTATCCTTATCAACGGCGTTGACTCGCTCGATGTGGTGGTAAGTTTCCCTGCCTATCCTTCTTCTGCCTCCTATTGCTGGGATAGTCTGGCGACTATATATAGGAATGATACCGTCGCCGTAAATGATCACCTCTTGGTGGTTCCACTCAAACTTCACTGCCTGATGTAGTGTTGATGCTATGGCCCCAGCGACATAAATCTATGGTCGTCCCAACAATAGATTGTAAGACGCCATCACGTCTATAACTTGAAAGTAAACATCAATCCAAGTAGGCCCCATTTGCAAACATAAGCTAATCTCCCCAATGGTAGACTTTTGAGAACCGTCGAAAGCTTTAATATTGATGGCCCCATCCTTGATTTCATGCAACCCTTTTCCCCATGTCCTGAGTGTTACCAATGGACAAATGTTGAGACTAGACCCCCCATCGACCAAGATTCTGGTGATAAAATAATCTTCACACTGCACGGTGATGTGCAATGCCTTGTTGTGATTCAACCCTTCTGGTGGTAGCTCATCTTCATGAAAAGTGATTTTGTGACTTTCCAATACCTGGCCTACCATGTTTGCCATTTCTCCTTGAGTGATGTTGCTTGGTACATACGCCTCACTCAGCACTCTTAATAAGGCATTCTTGTGTGCATCGGAACTCTGTAGCAAAGCAAGGATAGAAATCTACGCCGGTGTTTTGTTCAGATGATCAATGACTGAGTATTCCTTCACTTGTATCTTTCTCCAGAGATCATCGGGCCCAGTTTCAGTTATGGATTATCGACCAGAGGTCTATTTACCTGACTCAGCCAAGTGTTCCGGGATATAAACCCTGCCAGTTCTTGTCATACCCTATGCCGCAACTGCTTCCCCAAACTTGGCTTTCCCTTTCCTTCTTGCCTCGGCTGTGTAGTCCCATGGTATGGCTTTTGTGTGGAATGTTGTTACGGCCGTCGTTGCTACCGGAATGGGCACTCTTGCTTTGGGAGGTAATATAGCAAATTCAAATGGCACAAGTGCCTTTGGGGACCCAAACTCGACCTCAATTGGTGTTGGCTTCTTCGCAGAGGTTGGTGTTTCAAACTCAAGTGGTATGGACATGTTCACCTCGTCGTCTCCAGAAGGCTGAATCTAGACTACAATCGGATTAAGGGTGACTATTGGTTTCTTTGGATCGTCACCTTCTGCGATCAAACCGATTGATCCCTTGGGATCCCAATCATCCTCTATTTCAATCATGTGAACACCTCCACCCTTGTAGTCTGGTAGAGGGTTATTGCGAACATTCAGAGCAGGCTGCTTTACCACGATGGTCTTGTTATTGTGAGCACGTAATTTTTTCCTCACATGAATTACTCACACAAAATCAAAATAAAAATATTTGTTTTATTGTGTGCGATTTTGTGAATTTTTCATGATATTTTTAGTAATTGTTAGCACTTGTGTGTGCATGTCTGTTATTTAAATTAATAGAAAAATACAAAAAATATGTTGCAATTATGTTTACAATTTAAATCAACATTTTTGAATTAATAAATAATCAATTGTTTTACAAAAAGAGTGAAAATCATAAAAAAAAAATGTATTTTTGCATTTTTTAATGTTTAATGTCAAATTGTGTGATTATTTTATTTTTAGTATTTAATTAATTGTGATAAATATTGTTTAAAGTGGATTAGTCTTTTTAAGTCAATGTTGGTTTTTATTAATTTAAGTTAGAATTTTGGTTTTAATTTTAAAATTAATTTAGGAGTAAAATAGGAGTAAAATCAATTAAAAACACTAAGAGGAATCAGATTGGGCCAAAAATAGGATTTAATTCAAGGCCCAAATCAAATACACTCCAAACTCGCCGGATATCCAGCCCAAATAACCCCCTACCCGGTACAGACATTCCGTCCAAGAGACCATCAAAACGACGAAGTATAGGGAGAATACTACGCCGTTTCAATGTCAATCAATCCCAAACCTCCGTTTAATCTCGATCCAACAATCAAGAGACGCCCATACTCACCCGATCCAGCCCCGACCCATTTTCCCGGACCGACCCAGTCCCCCACTAAGACCAAACGACCCCGTTTTATATAAGTGAAGTGATCCAAACTGTTGATCTCATCAGATCTAACGGCTTGGATTCACTCACCCCTCCCATATAAATATCCTAACACTACCCCGCCCCCCTTAGAACCCCCTTCACTCGTCTCTCATCCTTCAGAGACCCTAGAGTAACGCCGCCCTATTCTGCCATCGGAAATCGCCTCACGGCGGTTCCGGTGGCCCAAAGGCCTCCACCTTAACACCATAGAACCACCTCAACTTCCTCTTCTTGAATATCCAAACCCCTTCCTTCGAATCACACCAGAGCTCTTCGAATATCTCCCCTTGACCCCAAAATAACACCAGATTACCACTAGGGCCTCATCTCCCCAAATCCCTACCTAGCTTCCCTCAAAACCCTTTGAAACTCGTCGAATCTCAAATCAGAGATGAGACCTGAGTTTGACAAAACCCTAAAAGCCGATGACTGGGCGATAATTAAGACCAAAAAGGACCTCGACCATGTGTTTTCATTTGAGAACACATGATCGAGGCCCATTTCGGTCAAAATCCAAAGGTGGAAGGTCTAATACGGGTTCAATCATTTGGAGATAAGTGTCTCAATTTTATTCTTTCTGATTCTTCTACTATATTCTTCTTCTACTCATTTCTTGTTTCTTTTCGAATGTTGGTTTGGTCAGTATGTGCTATTATTTTTCTCTGTTTTTTTAATTGAAAGATTGGTTATTGATTTTGTTTAGTCCGCTTTAATTGTTATTGCACTTCTGTTTCGTCTGCTGTTTTTCTTTGAGAAATTCAATTAATCTTGAATTAGACTTATACTGTTTCTAATAGGCAGCATATTAGTTTCCTTGTGATGTCTGTTTCTTTGTCAAAAATGATTGTGTTAAATATGTCAAGGGTCGAAGCTCAAATATGTTCTCCATTTCATGTTTCTTGCTAATGACAATTTAGGTTATTCATGTGTGAGGATTATGTCTGATTCCATGATTAACCTATGTAGGTTTCAGAAATTGATACCATTTGATTCTGATGGCTAAACTGACTCTGTTTTTGGAAAATTGGTTATTCACCCATTAATTTGGGTCAAATGGACCTCAGATTCTACCTGAACCATTGAGGTTCAGGAGGGGTTAGTCCAAGGGTGTAAAGGCCCCTGTTTGATTGTCCATTGGGTCAAATTGACCCATATTTTGGTCTGTTTTCAGGATAATTCAAAGGGTTTAATTAAACAGGGGATTAGAAATAATTAAAGGCTGTTAGTGGACTGAGTTGAGACATTTCTAAGTGGAATTGAAAAAGTTAAAGGACAATTAATAGTGGGAGCTGCACTAAGGCTGATTTTAAGGGCTAAGATGGGATAATTAATTATCCACTAAGGCTTAAAATTAGGAAGAAAGAGATTTGAGTGTATATAAATAGGCTGGGAGTCTAATACATCAAGGGGACATATTTTGAACACCCTGAAAAAAAGAACACACCCTGAAATAGGAATCTAAGAGCCTAAGGTGAACACACATAGATACACATAGCTATACACTGAGTGAGTTAAAAGAGACATAGGGATACACAC
Source organism: Nicotiana glauca (assembly GCA_026770625.1). Classification (NCBI taxonomy): domain Eukaryota; kingdom Viridiplantae; phylum Streptophyta; class Magnoliopsida; order Solanales; family Solanaceae; genus Nicotiana; species Nicotiana glauca. Next base: position 10,409 of record MDKF010229038.1, read on the forward strand.
ACGAAAACACTTTGAAATTCAGGAGAAAACAGACAGTTTTTTTTTTGAAGAGATAGAAACACAGTTTCAGTTTGTAAATTGTAGAACTGTTTCATTGAAAAGATCATTCTGTGATTTCCCAAGTTTAGATTTCAAAAAGAGTTTTTGATTTTCCCAGTGTTAAAAATAGATTGAAACAAGTGTTTAAGGATCAGTTCTTTCTGAAGTTTGCTGTTGATTACTGTTCAATTAAGGCTGCAATTTACTGTTTCACCTCATTTTGGTTCGAAATTGGTTTTGCTGTTGCTGGTTTCTACTGCTGACTTTAGACCTCACTATTTTTATACGTCTTTTATTCCAGGTACACACTTTTATATTCCACCTAATGTACAGCTTGATTTGGAATTGGAAGAATGGAAATATAGAGCTTTGAGCAGTAACTATAAAATCTGTGCCCATAGTTAGCTTTAGTTTTTCTTTTCTTCTTGTTTTCTTTATCTTCAGTTTCTGTTTTGAGCTTTAAAAAACATGTAGCTGGAAAATTGATATTCAGCATATCATATGTTAGTTGCTGGATTGCATGAAGACTTTGAAGTGTAATCACTAGGTGTTCCCCATTTTTGTTTAAGTTTGGACTAAAAATGATTCATGCTGTTTGATCCTTTTTAAATATGTTTTAGATAAGTTATCAAGATCGAAGTACTATGGATCTCATATGTAATTTTGGACTGAAGTTCATTATTGTCATATTTAAAGTTAATTGGTATGCATGGTTGATCAGTTACAGCAATTTAGGCATATTTTGGGACTTTCTTTCAGATTCAGTAAAAAGTTAACTTCAGGATTAGTTTTGGTTGTTTTCCTTTCTTTTACCTTTAGCATTTGAATTTTAGTCTTTCATTATGTGTATCGAATGCAAAGGGGTCACTTTAATCTGTTAGGGAAATGGCTTTGTAATTTTCCTTTCTTTAAGAATTGTCAGTCAGTTAGTATTTTAAAATCATGCCGTGATAAGTTCAGCATTTTGTAGTTTCTTATTTATCATGTGATAAGGAGAAATGATTAAGGCTAGTATTGTTAGTCAGAGCCTGAGGCTTCTAATGTCTAAAAGGACTTATGTAGTTTAAGACTCGAGATCGAGTCGTATTTTGTATTGTTCTCAATATCGCCCTTCTGAATTTGTGTCACTTTAGGCTGTCAGTTTCATTATAGAGACTCGATGTCGAGTCTTCGAGCGAGAACACTGAATTTAAGAGTTAGGCTCACTCTTAAGCCCAAATGGAATTGTCCCTTCCTACTGAGACATGGGCCACCTCTTTTAGTTGGGTTATTAGGCTCATTTATGCTGAGTTGAACCCCTCCCTCCTTTAAAATAAAGTAGTTCTCCATCATGTAAGTTTTTTTTAGATAGTCTGAATAAGATCTCTAATTTCACTTAGTATTAAATAATTAAATTCCTTTAAATAATTGAGAAGGCAAGTATAATTGGATGACTCATAGTGTATATCCTTCATGAACTAGTTTAGAAACCTTTTTGAGCTAAAAAAATGAAATTAAGGCGAGCCATGACAAAAGAATAAATGAAATTGTGTGGCCCTCGTTAACTGGTTCGAACTCAATCTTAGAAATCGGGAGATGCCATTTAGCGAATTTTCATGGCTTCCCACAAAGTTAATAAGGCGCTAGTTGCTTTATGCGCGCACGCTAAATAAAACTACTTTCTTAAACTCGGGTGGCCATTTTATGTGACCCAAATCCAAATCCCAAAACATTGAATAAAAGGTATTCCGGATTGCGGGTGCATTTCATGTGACGCAAGCCAAAGACACGTTTTAAACAACGTTCAGTATTCTTTAAAAATAAATAAAAGCGGTTATAAGTTAAAATCTGCACATTGGTTTTAAAATGTTCTAAAATCAGATAATTAAGCCGAATATGACAGTTGAGTGACCGTGCTAGAACCACGGAACTTGGGAATGCCTAACACCTTCTCCCGGGTTAACAGAATTCCTTACTCGGATTTCTGGTGCGCGGACTGTTAAACAGAGTCATTCTTTTCCTCGATTCGGGATTTGAACTGGTGACTTGGGACACCATAAATCTACCAAGTGGCGACTCTGAATATTCTAATAATAAATCCCATTTTGATTGTCACTTCAAGTTGGAAATAACTCCCTTTATTATACCCTTTTCCAGGGATGTAGTAGTAAAAAAGGAGGTGCGACAGCTCTGGCGACTCTGCTGGGGACTATTAACCCAGAACCACTGGTTCAGGGTTAGAAATTCGAGCTTAGAATACTTGTTATATTTGGCTTTATTTATTATCTGGTTTTATTCACATGTTTGAACATAATGTGCTAAATGCTGCTTTTTACCGCTTTGATATTGGTGAACTGTATATAAATTGTTACGAATCCTTCCTCTCTCTGAGTTTTCTACATCATAGAGAAGGGTGCACTTTGTGTGACTTCTCTTCTGTTTAGAGTCTTTTCCCATTTAGAACGAGGTTCGAATAAGTTGCTAAGCTGGCAGAGCTTCTGTATCCCCGGTACGCTACTCCCCCCCCTGGCTCGAGTTGTCCGCTCGGGTAAGCCAGGTCTAGAACAATAAACCTAGGTTTTAAACCTAGAATAACAAAGCCTCATGCTGGATCCCTAGTAGGAACGTTTGTTTGAATCATGTGCATTTGACTTAGGGGACTCAACACAGGGGTTGGGTCTGTCTAGGACAGGTGTACCTGAAATGAAAAAGACCATCCTGATGCATCTTACTTGCTACTTATGCATTTATTTGCTTCAGACTTGCATGCTGACCGGCTTTTCAATATTGAAAAAAAAACAAGAAAAAGGATAAAGAGAGAAATAACAGTGTAGAGGGTCAAGAGAGCTAATTATCTATTTTAGAAAAACCAATGTCCAAATAGTGCCGAAACTCTGACGGATTTTCAAGGAAAAAAAAAGGAAAAAAAAAATATTGTTATTTTCAAAATAGTTTGTTTTATTTGCCAATGACAAAGAAAAACAAAAAGAATTTTTATTTTTAAAATAGTTTATTTTATTTGCCACTAAAAATGAAAAATATAAAAGAATCTTATTTTCGGAAATAGTTTATTTGCCAATGAAAAGGAGTCCTGTGTTCAAAATAGTTTGTTTTATTTGCCAATGACAAAGAAAAACAAAAAGAATTTTTATTTTAAAATAGTTTGTTTTATTTTCCCGAACTACGCCAGTTTAATTCTCACCGGATGTGAGATACGTAGGCAGCCCCCATGTGGTTCAATTTCCCCTTTTGCAGAAAATAGTCCCAAAACAACAAAAATTTTAGTGTTGTCATAAATAAGTTAGGTTCTGCCATTCTTGTCTGAAATAAGCCGAATGTCCCCAAAAGGACGCCGGAAGGCCATTTTGCAAGAACAGCCACCCTGAGTCATTTTTAACGGTTAGCGGGCACAACCTTAAAATCTTCCTCCTTGAAGTGCTAAAAGGTCGTATCTGCAAAACCAAGATGTAAGTTTTCTTAAAAGTAATCTTTTTGAAAAATGATCACTTTTTCCTTTAGAATCATTAAATCACCTTAAATAAATGTGCAGGATGAGCACGATTGAAATTAAACCCTTCCCAGTCCTTAAAGAGATCCCTTTGAAGCTCCATCTGTGGTGGAATGACCTAGGCAAGGGTAGTAGAGATACGGTGGTGAAAGTTCTGGGCGGTCTTGTTGGGTTATTGAACATCAAGCCGAGGCAGGATATTATTGAAGCATTGATACCTTTTTGGGACTCAACTGGCAATGTGTTCCGGTTCTCAGATTTTGAGCTCACACTGACCTTAGAGGAGATGGCAGGTTATGCAGGCCTCAACGAAAACCTGAGAGGTCAATATCCTTTGTCACCAAGACCGGTATCTCCACACCGATTTTGGATTTACTGAGTATTAGTCGGGATGTTCAGAATGAGGACCTATCCGAAGGATGTTGTAATCTCATGTTCTTGTATCAACGTTATGGTAATCCTCTAGGTTTCGAAGAACTGGACCTTGGGCTGACCCATGCCGAAAATAAAAACAAATGGGAAGTAAGACGAGGTTTGGCATTCATAGTAGCATTCTTGGGGGTTGTGATATGTCCACGAAAAGATGGTAAGATAGAAATGGGCCTCGTAGGGATGATCGATGTTGCAATTAAAAAGGCCAATAGCACTGTGGTTCCCCTGATTTTGTCAGAAATCTACCGGGCCTTGACTATCTGCCGGGAAGGAGGAAAGTTCTTCCAAGGGTGCAATCTGTTACTTCAATTGTGGATGCAGGAACACCTCTGCCACCGGGTGGTATATATGAATTACGGTTTGACTGAATTAAGTTGCATTGAAAAGTTTGAAGAACGAGTAATGGGTGTAGAATTTCCTGAAGGTACTAAAGCTTGGCTTGTACAATTGAGATCCCTGACTACCGACAAAATTGAATGGTTATTTGGATGGCTTCCTGTCACTAAGGCAGTATACATGTCGGCTGAGTTTCAAGTCATTGAGTCATTCAACCATATGCTCCCCATCGGGTATTGCGACAATTGGGAAGGTTTCAAGTCGTCCCTAATGATGAAGACCTGAGCAAACAAGTCATTGAGTCAGGTCCCGGAGCTGCATTTCCAGAGGATAGAATTCGCAAGTTATGGAATGAGTGTAGATTTTTCGAGCCCAGAACCATGGTCCGAAATGTAGCTAGAGGCGAAATAGATCCAAAGTATAATGTCTGGTTTGGGAAAAGATCCCAAATTCCCCAAAAACCTGCTAAGAGAGCCCATGTCCAGCAATTCACTGATGACTCACGAGAACAATGGGGTTGGCTGGCAGAAGAAGAAATTTACAGGGCCAAAATAAGCAAACTGGAAAGACAAGTGATAGACCTGCAATTTAAAAATGGTGTGCAAGCTGCTGCAGACAAGGGGAAAAGAAAAGATTGACTCAAGAAAATGAGGCTCTCAAGGCTCAAATTCGGAAGTTGAAAATAACTGTCAGGAAGCCAGAAAGAAGTAGGGCTGACAAGAAACTCATGAATGAACTGAAAGGGAAAGCCCTTGAATGCCAAGAGGGCTTGGAAAGGTCTGAAGCTAGCTTGGCAAGGGTCCGGGCCAGATGGACAAAGGGCGCAAAAGAGCGAGCACTTCATATGCAGCAGATGAAGAGGGACTATGAGGGGAGCATCACTATCCTGAGAGGACAAATAGGCACTCTCGAAGATAGGATATTCAGGCAAGATAGAGATTTCAGAGCAGATAGGAAACACTAATATGACCTGATGGTGTGAATGGAGGAACAAATGCATAAGTTTCAAGATCCACTCCTTCATAACTCTCAAGGGCTGGAAGCCCGGGATCAACAGATAGGACGGTTGCTGCAGGAAAAGAGCAGGATTAGAGATGGGGTCAGAAACATTGCACGCTACATTACCACAAAATGCCGAGTATGCGAGGACATGACCCGCACCACCTTTTTTGCAGCAGTATTGACTTTCGTCAAGAAAATAATGAACGACCTGGAGAAGCTTCAAAGGGATCTTGCACAAAGGCCCGTGGCAAGGCCGAATGATGCCTCGCTGGCCCCAGGAAATTTTAGAATATTAAAGTATTCTTAATCTTTATTTTGAGTCTGTACTTTTGTTAAATTGTAAGTCTGTCAGTCAATCCTTTTAAGTTTTGTTTTGTTCATCCTTTCAAAAGTCTGTGACTTTTTTTAAGTGGTGTAATAAAAGTAATTATTCTGTGGAATATTTTTGTTATGTATTTTACACCAGCCAGAACTATGCACGGTCTGATTCATGCAGGGACATGATACGTAGGCAATCCACATAAGATTTGACCACCGCTAAAAAGAAGAAAAAGAAAAGACAAAAAAAATGAAAAAAAATAAAATAAAGGAAAGTTTGAGAGATGTTAAAAAGGGGCAAAATTATGAAAAGCCGGAATGACGCACACGACTGAAGCAAATGCATGATAGAAATGGTTAATTGCCTAGGTGCATTGCATCCCAACGTGCGATTGCATATATGTCAAACTCTAAAAACTAACAAGTTTGTTGCTTATCCAGAAATTTCAAGCAGTTAGTTTGCTTAGAGCGTACTGGCACAGTACCATTATCAGACTAGATCAAAGGGACCAATACCAGTGATCATGTCTATTCCAGAAAGAGAAAGAAGCACTGAGGTAGAAGAGATAGATGTGCAAGCCATGAAAGATGAAATGTACAAATTGAAACAACAAATGGCTGAGATGTACCAAGCCTGGACGAGTGGTCAGCCAACACCATCCTATCCTGCTAACCCCTCTTTCATCCCAATACCCGTCCAATCTCCGAAACAGATTGATTCAGACTCATCCCCAAACTTTCCCACATATCAACATCACTAGGGAACTACCTCTCGGACGCCCCAAATGCCAAAGCCAATCCCGCGACTGTCCAGATCTTTCATCAGGCCGGGTATTAGAAAGCAGCTGGCCTCAAAAATTCCTGGGTCATTGATTGGTGCGGATGGAGATTTGGATAAAGGGTTCGAAAGGTTAATTGCCGAGGTTAACATGGTAGAAGCTGGGGAAGGGTCCAGTAAGGCAGATGTGCAGTTCGTGGGACCAAAGGCAAAGATCAATAATTGGAGGGCTACTCCTCTTCCCATTCAGAGGGAGTCTTGGTAGTTGGCTCTGATTTTCCTTCCTGTTTGTCTGGATTATTCTAGGCTTGTAATCCAGATTTCATTTTATTTTTGTTGTGTTCGTCAAAGTGTGCAAAACCTTGTTATCCTGTACTTCAATAAAATGAAAGTTTTTTCTTCATTCCTTATTTTTATTTTTATTTTAATCTTATTTTTCTTCTTTTCTTTTCTGTACAGTTCCCTTTATACTGGTCCTAATGACACGGCATGCATAAGGAATCCTCAGTCCAGTCTAGAAAATCATCTGACTCCGAAATGATAGTGCAAGAAATAGATCATGAGTCAGAATACGATGAGGATGAAGCCTTCGAAGAGATTAGTAGGGAACTAAGTCAATTCGAAGAAAAACCCAAGCCCAACTTAAACGATACAGAAGCCATCAATCTAGGGACGCAGATAACATCAGGGAAACTAAAATAAGTGTCCATATTGAACCAAATATCAGGGAAGAATTAATCAAAACACTTATTGAATTCAAAGACGTTTTTGCATGGTCATATGACGACATGACGGGTTTGAGCACCAATTTAGTGGTTCGCAAATTGCCCACTAACCCGGCATTCCCTCCCGTCAAGCAAAAATTGAGGAAATTCAAGACTGATATGAGTGTGAAGATTAAGGAAGAGATAACCAAACAGCTGGATGCAAAGGTTATTCGGGTCACTCGATATCCTGATTGGTTGGCTAATATGGTGCCAGTACCGAAGAAGGACGAAAAAATCAGGGTGTGTGTTAATTATCGCAATCTGAACAAAGCAAGACCAAAGGATAACTTTTCGTTACCCAACATCCACATTTTGATCGATAATTGTGCCAAATGTGAAATCGGATCTTTTGTGGATTGTTATGCTGGGTATCATCAGATTTTGATGGATAAAGAAGATGCAGAGAAGACATCACGCCATGGGGGACTTATTGCTACAGAGTAATGCCATTTGGTCTGAAGAACGCGGGGGGAACATACATGCGAGCAATGACCACTGTATTCCATGATATGATCCATAAAGAGATTGAGGTGTACGTGGATGATGTGATCACTAAATCAAAGCAGCAGGTCAACCACATCGTAGATTTGAGGAAGTTCTTTTAGAGGCTTTGCAGGTACGACCTCAAACTTAACCCGGCCAAGTGCGCATTTGGCGTTCCATCCGGAAAGTTGTTGGGATTTATAGTCAGTCGGCAAGGCATTGAGTTGGACCCGTCAAAGATTAAAGCCATCCGAGAATTGCCACCGCCAAAGAACAAGACCGAAGTAATGAGTCTGTTGGGAAGGTTGAACTATATCAGCAGGTTTATTGCTCAACTCACAGCAACTTGTAAACCCATTTTCAAGCTCCTAAAGAAGGATGTTGCGGTCGAATGGACTGAAGAATGTCAAAAAGCGTTCAATAAGATAAAGGGGTATTTATCAAATCCAACTGTGTTGGTTCCACCTGAACCAAAGAGACCATTGATTCTTTATTTAACGGTCTTGGAGAATTCATTTGGCTGCGTACTAGGGCAGCACGACATCATCGGCAGGAAAGAGCAAGTCATCTATTATCTCAGCAAGAAGTTTACGGCTTATGAGGTTATGTACACTCATCTTGAAAGGACATGTTGCGCCTTAACTTGGGTGGCACAGAAATTGAAACATTATCTGTTGTCCTATACCACTTACCTCATTTCACACTTGGATTCGTTGAAGTATATTTTTCAAAAGCCTATGCCCACAGGGAGACTGGCGAAGTGGCAAATATTACTCACAGAGTTTGACATCATCTATGTGACGAGGACTGTAATGAAAGCCCAAGCACTGGCTGATCACTTGGCTGAGAATCCAGTCGATGAAGAATACGAGCCATTGAGGATGTATTTTCCTGATGAAGAAGTGATACATATCGATGAGCTAGAACTGACTGAAGAACCGGGATGAAAACTTTTCTTTGATGGGGCGGCAAATATGAAAGGAGTTGGAATAGGAGTTGTACTTATTTCTGAAACAGGGCACCACTACCCTGTTACGGCTCAGCTTCATTTCTATTGTACCAACAACATGGCTGAATATGAGGCATGCATTTTGGGTTTGCAGTTAGCTGCGGACATGGATGTCTAGGACGTTTTGGTCTTGGGAGACTCAGACCTCCTGGTATATCAAATTCAAGGAGAATGGGAAACACGGGATTTGAAGCTCATACCGTATCGACAATGTTTGCATGATCTTTGTCAGCGGTTTCGATCCGTGGAGTTTAGGCATATCCCAAGAGTCCATAATGAGGTTGCCGATGCTTTGGCTACCTTGGAATCAATGTTGCACCATCCAGACAAAATTCATGTTGATCCATTGCATATTCAAGTTCGTGATCAGCATGATTACTCCAACATGGTGGAAGAAGAATTTGATGGCGAGCCATGGTTCCATGATGTCAAGGAGTACATCAGGATGGGAATATACTCGGCGCAGGCCACAGGAGATCAAAAGAGAGCCATTCGACGGTTAGCAAGTGAATTTTTCCTTAGTGGAGGAGTGTTGTATAAAAGAACACCCGATCTCGGACTGTTAAGATGTGTAGATGCTAAACAAGCTATGACAGTCATGACGGAAGTACATTCTGGAGTTTGCGGACTGCACCTTAGCGGATATGTATTGGCGAAGAAGATCCTTCGAGCAGGGTATTATTGGCTCACTATGGAGCGAGATTATATCAACTTTGTACGCAAATGTCATCAATGCCAGATACACGGAGATTTGATTCATTCTCCGCCATCGGAATTGCACACAATGTCGGCACCATGGCCCTTCGTTGCTTGGGGCATGGATGTCATTGGGACCATTGATCCAGCAGCATCCAACGGGCACAGGTTCATTCTGGTGGACATCGATTACTTTACCAAATGGGTTGAGGCTAAAACTTTCAAGTCTGTAACCAAGAAGGCAGTGGTTGATTTTGTACACTCAAATATCATCTGTCGATTTGGAATCCCAAAGGTAATCATCACAGATAATGGTGCTAATCTTAATAGCAATTTGATGAAAGAAGTATGTCAGCAGTTTAAGATTACACATCGCAAATCCACCCCATATCAGCTGTCACGAACCCAACCCGGTCGTGATGGCGCCCCGCACACTACTAGGCAAGCCCGACCATTCATAACAATTACCCCAAATTAAACAAATAAGTAAAGACAGAACTATCCAAGTAAAAGTCTGAAATACTGATATAATACGGAAAATCTGACAATTATACCGAAACAGCGCAACTAGGACCCGGTGTCACGACCACGAGCCTCTAATGACAGGATGACATCCTACTACAAGTCTGTCTAATACTG
>MU666489.1:21953-37699 GCA_026770625.1 Nicotiana glauca
TAGTAAGCCAATACCAAATTGCAAACAGTTGTTTCAATAATCCAAATTATTCTTCAAATGGTCCTACTCATGCGATAATAGCTATTACAGCCCAACGCATTTCCTATTTGAGACAGAACTAAGCTGGTTATTATTTGCTTTAAAAAAACGTTTCAAATTATCTTAATTTAACAGATAGCCCTATGATGTCATTGATGATTGAGAATCACTAATGTACTAACAGTCAATTAAAACTACTCTAAATAAACAACAATCAGTTCAAACAAAATTCAGTAGTTCCTATACAAATTATCAAGTCCATATCAGTTAGTAATAGTGTTATTTAAAACAGATCAGAGTTCGAATTAGCAAAATACACCATATCAACTGATTACAGCTATGAAGATTTCATTAATTTTGATCTAAGTAAGCCTTGACTTTACTCCATTTTTGGCATTACAACAGGGAGAATTCGAACATGTACCTGAGATTGCAGGAACAAAGAAACAAAAAGAGATCAGCAGAGATCAACAACAACAACAGTTCAATCCAGATGTAATAATTAAAATCATAAAATCCACTCCAAATCTGATGTAACAATGAACCAGACAGTTCAGAAAAAACCAAAAATGCAGTCTAGTAAACCAAAATCCAGCTTCAAACCCACAGCTAAACCGACAGACTTCACAACCCAAACTCAAAGACTGAATCTCAAGCCATTTTCAAGTTCAAATAATCAGGAGCTTGATTCAAGGAGAGGATAATTTCAAATTCTAAAGTAAAATAGCAATGGAACAGTAATTTTTCTAGGTTTTTCAGAGCTTTTCTATGTTTTTGGATTTTGAAAGAAATTTAGATCTAGAAGAAGAAAATTTTGATCTAGAATGGCAGAAGTTACTTGAGAGATATTTCAGATTGTCAAAACTTCTGAAATAAGGCATATTGTTGCCTATTTATAGATTTAAATTTAGAGGGAAGTTCAAATTTTATTAATTACACTATGATCCCTCTTTTATTTCACTTATACCCTTATTCTTTTACTTGTAATTCAATTAACTAACTTTATTTATGAAAAATTATGCTAACACCCCAATCTAGAATCTTCTATCCTAGTGTAATTCCCTATTTTCCCTCTCTTCTCTTAAAAATTTACCTATTTGCCCCTTTCCTATACCCAAACTACCCCCACTTCCTTAGGTTTATTACCATTATCCCTTTTTATGTATCCATACTACCCCTGAAATATACTTGATTTTAGTAACTAACCTACTGCCCTTTTACCCCTTTAACCCCTGAACTTAGTTAATTTTACCCTATTACCCTTTAATCCCTTTTACCCCTGAACTCCAGATTTTAACAAACTAATTATCAGAATCTAATTTTAATTCTAACTAATTACTGATCATAATTTAGAAGCTATAACCAAATCAACTAATTATTATTAATTAATCCAAAAATACTCAATAACAAATATCAGAATTGACTAATATCAAAACAAAACAATTAAATCTATTGTTCGATCATGAAAATCCAATTATACTATCAATTTGTTTACTAAATCAAAATTAATCAGAATCTATTTATTAATATCTAATTACTTATCATTGAAAGTAATCAAAAAAAATTAAAAGATGCTATTTAATAAAATTAGTAAACCCTAGTAAGACTAATCAAACAAAAATTAAGAGATTCATGATGAAAACCAAAAAAAAAAACAAGCATGCATGCAAAAAAAAATAATAAAAGAAACAAAGAAACAGAAATAGAGAAAAGAGAAGTGGAACTTAGCTTTTTTCTTTTTTCTTTTCTTTTTTTATAACTGGACAGTCTCTTAGACCTCAAGAAGAGCAAGAGAGATTTGGCGTCGATTTTTGAATTTTGAGTCACCGGAAAAACTTCAACCTTATATTTGAGCCAATCCAGTTGGCTTTGGGACTCAAGATTTTTAGAAACGGGTTGAGGGTGTCAAGGAGAGGTTACAGTGTGATTTTGGGCTAGTTTGAGTGAAGTCGTGTTCGCCGGAGTTAAGGTTCCGGCGACACATTTTTGGATATTCGAAGCGAAAGAGAGGGATTCGAAGGAAAAGAAGTAGCGAGGTGGGATCAGGGGCTTAAGGTGGTCTTGTGGTGTTATTTGGGGGCTGATTGGTAAAAGGTAACGTTTCTCGCCGGTAAGGTTCCAGCGGGGGTCGGCGGGGAGATGGGGGCGGCTAATTAGTGAGGAAGATGAAGAAAGTGAAATGTTTTTGGGGTTTTGAATTTGTACCGGTATATTAAAAGTGTAATAATAAACTTCAACCGTTGGATGAATGAGAATCAACGGTTGAGATCTCTTGGGCACTGAACGATGTCGTTCCACTTATTAATGATATCAAGCCTCAACTGTTGGATCAAGGTAATAAAGGGTCGAGATCAACCAATGCAAAATGTCGTCGTTTCATTTTTAGTGAGATCAGGCCTCAACCGTTGGATCACCAGGTTTCAACGGCTCAGATTTGGCTTTCTTTAAACGGGGTCATTTTGGCTAGGCGGGGCAGACGGGCATGGAGTAATTTTGGGCCTGAGTGTTTGTTTTGTTTTGAATTTTGGGGTAATTGGCCCAAATCAATTTTTTTCTCTTTGTTCTTTTATTTTTCTTATATTTCCTTCACATATTTTTTTATTGCATTTTCATTTTTGTATTTTTGTATTTTTATTTTTCTTTTCTAATTTTATTTATATATTTTGTGATTTTATTTAATTTTGAAATTAACTAAAACTAATTAAATTCTAAAAATTTATTTGATAACTATTTTATAGCAATTTCCAATTAAAACAATAAAATGCTATTTTTTATTTTTCTTAAATTGTTCTAAAATGAATTAATACTAAAATTTGTAAAAATTAAAAATCCTAATGCATATGTATTTTTTTTGTATTTTTAATATGAATTATTATGCAACTAATTAACACAGAAATGCAAAAATATCAACAAAAAAATTATAAAATAAAGAAAAAATTATTTTGTTTGAATTTCAGGAACAATTTGCTTAGGGCAAAAATCACGTGCTCACAGTGGTCTAATCCACCACAACCCTTCGGGGATTTGCCCACACATAACAGGCCATAACAGTAGAATGCTTATGAATAACACCGATTACGGCGGCCGACAAGCCTCACACGTACCGTCACAAACCACATGCATAACTTGATCACGCTGAAGGAACTGATCTCTACCACCAATATGCCAACTCAACTGTGGTTAACCAACATTTCTTCCTTTGATTTACCCTGATTGCCTTAGTAATAACAATAACTCCTTTAAACAGATAACACACTCCATCCGCACTCACCCCGAGTGACCTTGAACCGTGAGACCATGCTGTCTTGAATCCCATGAACCATTTGGTACCTTCCTTGTGCGCACATTCGAACCCTCAACTGATATGCTCATTCTGCTAATCTTTCTACGAATCCAAAGTCCTTTCTCAATTTCCTCTCAAGTGCTACAAAGGCTTGATTCTCAACCGCACCCATAGGCTCAAAATCATTAGGAACCACACTTTACCCCTTTTGAATCATAAGGACCATTCCTGAGAGCTACCCGCTCTGACTTGGCCCCGAATTTAATCGACTATAAGAATATTCCAGCACAAGAATACCCTCTCGACGAAGTAACCGGCATAATCGCTTCCCTTGAAACCCGCATCTATACAAGGCATAAATCCTGAATCCTTCCCCAAGTCTGACATAAGCCAATAGGGCCAACTATAGCACTATTTAACAATTCCTTTGCTCAAATCACCAATTATATCCTTTTCCCTAGCCGAAGTAACCCAGAAATATGCTAACAACCAGAAAACCTCGCAAGTGGTTAACTATGCAACCCAATCATAGGCGGTGGGACTCTCCCAATTAGCTTGAAGCCACTATTACATAACTCTGGATTTTCCATGATTCTTCATCTCTTACTGACATAACCTTGCGCAATCAACTGACTAAATTCTTGGATTCTTTCTATAAAACCCTTTTTTATACTCAGAATCATCAACAACATTCGCACGACCGATCCCTTCTCTGTATCACCAACAAAATTCTTCATAGAAGCTCGCCAACTACGCGATCGCTAACCTGCTCACAAGGATGAACTACCTATAGAAATCACTCCCCGACATCTTCCAACGCTGCTGCATAGGGTACAATCACTACGACATCAACAACCCATCCTGAGTTTGAGCTCACTCTCCAACTGCACAAGTCCATTCACCCTTAGTGGACATCAATTAAATGTGTGGCAACATTCTTCCAATTCAAGGGTATGTTGTATCCTTCTTCATTCAAGCAGCTCCTTCCCGTTATACCAAATCACCTACCGCATATTAGCCCATACTTCAAATTAAATCTGTAGACCTCAGTCATCAATCACTAACATTCTCAAGTCACTCCAAACTCTCCTTAAAGTACGTGGTCATCCCACTGCAAAGCCCATATGCAGCTCCGCCACTCTCCCACTTTGAGAAAACTCACTTCTTTAATCAACTACTCGACCTGCGCTACTTATACCTGGCCTTCTAGAAGTTTTAAACACTGTCAGACACTTCCCACATGTCCTTCCTCACACTTTGCTGCTCAATTATTGCCTTAAATAAAATCTATCTTCGAATTTCCGATTCAATCCTGAACCACCTTACATCGTGATATCTAACAACCACATTTTTGATACTATCTCCCAAAAGCTTTCCCCAAAGGCAAATTGTAGAAAGTCATAACACCGGTAAATTTAGTACATTCATCAAAGACAATGACACCCCTTTATAGAAAAAAAACTCCACCACGCTTGAAAATGCCGAGTCCTGTTACCCTATCAACCCAAACCTAAACCTCCTCAGCCCGTTTGACTTCCCCTTTCCGGGAATAAAATACTAAATCTCTAAATCATGCACTGATTAAACTTCCCATCAATTGATTCACTGCCCCGACACGTAGGCAACATCCTATCCTCATATCAATACTGTGCAACAATCGTTCATAAGCATCATGGCAACTTGTGCCTAGCTCACGGCTCTCAGAAGTACTGCTATTGGGCTGAATCAATAAAATATCCTTCCACAAGGCGACGATAATAGCTTACAAAAACTCGCAGGGAGAAACACCCCGCACCATGTTCGTAGTACAATTACAATCCTTCAATTCTCGATTTATAACAAGTGGTTCGCGTCACGTAAGATTGAGTAGGAAGGATGTAAGGGCATAAGCCTCAAGGAATCAAATCGCACGTTAAGGAATCAAGAAGGGAATTACTCCTAACAGCCCTGTAGCCTCCCGAGGATAAGTACAGACATCTCCGTACAGATCCGCGAGACTCTACTAGACTTGCTCATGACTCGTGAGACCTACGGGAACCTAGAGCTCTGATACCATGTTGTCACGACCCAAAATCCACTGAGGGTCGTGGTGGCATCGGACACTGATGTCGGGCAAGCCAACTAAAATACTTAATTAGATTCCAATTAAACAATTTTGAAAATCAAGATTTTCCTTCTTATTTCGTAAATAAAAAGATAGTTGCTTCAATTCAAATTTAATAATAAGCATTTAATTCAAAATATTCCAAAACCATCCCAGAACACTGTGTCACAAGTGCATGAGCAATTTTTAAGAGATAATACAATACAACATCCGTCCAGAATACAGTGGACAGAAAGTAAATACAATTTACTGGAAGGGACTATACTAGATGCGGGCCGCCTCGAATAATGCAGCTCACCTAGTCCCTGAATCATCCATGCTACTACGCCTAGTAGGCCGCTAGAGTTAAAAATACATGTGCAACAAAAATGCACGGAAGTGTAGTATGAGTCAAAAACAACGTGTACTCAATGAGTATCCCGTCTAATCTCGAAGAAGTAGAGACGAGAGGTCGGCTTCAACAATTGCTAGAGGTCAAATAATAATATACTAAAAATGTGAGGAAATCATGGATTTATATAGCAGTTCTAACTCACGAAGAGGAAAAACAGGTAAACACCTTTAACAAATAATAAAGGATTTTCAAGATTTACTTTTCATTATCTTATCAATTTATATCAAGCCATGAAAGGCAATATCAACATTTAAAATTCTCAGGCAACAATATATATATCATATGCAAATTATGCCGAGGTCGACGGCCCGCTCCAATAGAAATATAAAATGTGCACTGCCGAGGGTCGAACGGCTCGAACCATTGATGCATCTATTTAATCTGTCGAGGCGTTCAGCCCGCTCCAGAAATAAGCACACACAGTCAGACAACCAAGAAGTCCACACGGAGCAAATTCTCCAAAGAACACCAATTCTCTTTTAACTATTTAAGAAAATGAAGTTTAATCAGTTTAGAAATCCGTTTACTAGTTCAAGGTGATTTAAGCAATTCAACATGTCAATAAGTTCACAAACAATCCAAGTATAACATGCTCTTGGGTCCTAAACTACCCGGACAATAGCATAATAGTAGCTACGCACAGACTCTCGTCACCTCGTGCGTACGTAGCCCCCACAAATAGGAGCACATAACCAATTATTTTTTACCTATAGGGACAATTTCCTCTTACAAGGTTAGAAAGGATACTCACCTCGCTCCGAAGATCCATAACCGGCATTTCACGCCCTTCCGAAGACTCGAATCGATGCACAACGCTCCAAAACTAGCCAATAATTATGTAAATCCATTAATATATGCTAAGGTACTCATTATAATCCAATTTATAATAATTCCTAACCCCGATCGAAAAGTTAACAAAAATGCCCTCGGGCCCATTTGCCCGGAATTCGAAATTTCTCGAAGATAAAGTTTTCCCATAACCTAAACCAAACCCGATTTTCAACAGAACACTGCCTAGGCAATCCTTCAATACGATCGCAAACAATGCTCTGCGATCGCATAGGCCAACTATGTTGCCTCCCAAAATCATTCTGTGCGATCACATGCAAGATCCCACGTTCGCACATGCCAAACGCATCACAACGTCCAAACTCACACTGTGCGATCGCATCACCAGACCTGCGATCGCATAAGCCTCAGCACTCCTCCTTCGCGATCGCATAAGCCTCCTGTGATCGCATTGGCCAAATTCCATCTCCCTCACTCTTGCTCTATACGATCGCAGACCATCTCAAGCGATCGCATAGAGTAAAAACCTGCTGCACTTATACCAGAAAACCAGCAATCCTCACAAGGCAAAAATCGATCCGTTGAGCATCCAAAACGCGCCCGAGGCCCTCAAGACCTCAACCAAACCTACCAACCAATCCCAAAATACATTACGGACTTGTTCGAGCCTGAAATCATGTAAAAACGTTAAAATCACGAATTACACCCCAATTCAAGCTTTATGAACTTCAAACTTCTACTTTCGATGTCGAAACCTATCAAATCACATCCGATTGACTTCAAATTTTGCACACAAGTCATATTTGACATTATGGACCTAATTCAACTTCCAAAATTGAATTCCGATCCCGATATCAAAAAGTCCCCTTCCTGTCAAACTTCTCAAAAACCTCCAAATTTCTATCTTTAGCCAAATAGCTCCAAAATGACCTACAGACCTCCGAATTCACTTCTGATCGCGCTCCCAACTCCAGAATCACCATACGGAGCTGCTCCCAGACTGGGAATCCCGAATGGATATTGATAACACTGAAATGCACTTCAAGACAAACTTATGAAATTTCTTCCAAAATGTAAACTTCCACGATGGGCACCAAAACATTCCCCGGTCATCCAAAACCAGATCCGGGCATACGCCCACGTCCAAAATCATCATACGAACCTGTTGGAACCTTCAAATCCCGATTCTAAGGTTGTTTACTCAAAAATCCAATCCTAGTCAATTCTTCCAACTTTAAGCTTTCGAAATGAGAATTTTCTTTCTAAATCAACTCCAAACTTTTCGAAGTTCAATTTCGACCGCACGTACAAGTCATAACACTTGAAATGAAGCTGCTCATGGCCTCAGACTGCTGAACGACGCACTAGAGCTCAAAACGATCGGTCGGGTCGTTACAAGAAATCTATAATGTTGAGGTTGACTTATCAATATGTCATCTATGATCTAATCAAATACCATTATGTGGTGATAAATAACCAAATACAACATATAGCACTCTATACGTTATTTATGGACTATTTATTATCTAGCCAATACCACATATAGCCTTTATAAATGCGTTGTTTCATTGCCTTAAAAGTTAAATGCGTCATTTTATGGACTATTTATTATCTAGCAAATACCACTCTAAATTATAAATATCTTTTCTTACTATACGATAGATTATTTATATATATTAAATAAAAATTTAATACAACTATAATATTTGAATTTTGCCGAACTCATAACTATAATAATGGCTCCACCCCTATCAGTAGGAATCCAAAATTTTGTAGAAAGTACTTTGGATAGCTCATGATCAGTTAGTGCATTTTTTTAGGTTATGCTCAAAAAACTGGAATACTATACGGGAAGTTTCATTTGATACTGTAATGTACTTTTGATAGTGGCAGAATCAAGAGTTAAATATATGAGTTTGAGTTCAGGATTCTAACACGGACATTTGATTTATTGGATTCACAATCTATAATTTATGCTTATGTAATAATTTTTTTAAATACATATACAAGTTCCATCTAACTTCTACTAAGTCTAAACTTCGGATGAACCCATAAGAAGTATGCTAAATCCACAGTGATTAATACTAGTGTTGTAACAAAAAAAGGGGATCTCGGGTTCGAGCCATGGGTATGACGTTGTCCTTGTTAGGGAGCGCTTTACTTATTGTGATATTGTAGTTAATATTTTAGTTAGTTAGTGGTTACTCAGTTGAGGGACTTATTTGTACACATCAGAAGTTAGAGAGCTTTCTTATTATTTAGGCAATTATGCTAGTTGTAATATTGTATAGTCGATTATTCAGTTATGAGAAAATATTTTTCTTTCCCAGTAGAGCTTCTTCTCGATTCTTCTTCTCCAAGCCTCTCTCGCGATATTCTAACGTGGTATCAGAGCAGGAGATCAATTTGTGAGAATTCCTTAGCTCGTTCTGGTAATTCGAGAATAAAATTTCTCTGTTTTCTCATCTTTACCTAGTTAATCGCATTTTCCCCAATTTCTGCAAATTCAAAGTTTTTTTCTTCAAATTGGTTAACAATGGCGGAAGAGAAGATAGATCATACTCATCCGATTTACCTACAACCATCAAATATACCGGGCTTGGTGTTAATCCCAATTCAACTCACTGACTTAGAGAATTATGTGTCGTGGAGCAGATCGATGCAATTAGCATTGAAAGGAAAGCGGAAATTAGGTTTTATTACAGGAACCTGCATGAAAAGTTCATTTGAAGATGCACTTCATGAGGAATAGGAAACATGCAATGCAATTTTGCATTCGTGGATCATGTATTCCGTATCAAAGGAGCTGTTGAGCGGAATTATATATGCCTCTAATGCCCATGCTGTGTGGGAGGACCTAAAGGAACACTTTGACAAGGTGAATCGAGTTAGAATATTCTATTATATTGTGAAATCTCAAAATTGTCATAATGAGGAGACATTGTAGTAGTGTGTTTCACTAAATCGAAAGAGTTATGGGCAGAATATGATGTTTTGGTGCCTTCTCCAAACTGTGGATGCCCAAAATCAAAGGAGCATGTAACACATCGTCAATAACAAAGGCTGATGCAATTTTTGAATGGTCTTAATGACACATATTATTAGGCTCAGAGACAGATTTTGATGAAAATCACTGAGCCAACATTGAATCGAGAATGTTCCATGATTACATGAAATGAGAGTCAGCAGTTAATTAGTAGAAATGTTGGAGCATAAAGAGTAAATTCTTTGGCCTTACAAGCAGGAAGAGGTCAAATACCACGCTGAAAAAACAATCCTTACAATGTGAATATTGTCACATGAAAGGACATACAAAAAAAAATTATTTTAAGATCATTGGATATCCAGAAGATTATAAAGGAAGGAAAGGGTACCAATCTAAAGAGTCTAGACCTAACAATGCTTATCAGCACAAAGAGTTTAGGCCAAAAGGCAATCTCATAGTTGTAAACAGTGCAGCTGGATTTGGGAATATTGGAACACGAGGTCGTCCACAGGTCAAGAATGGGGACTACTTCTTCACAAAGGAACAATACCATCAAATTTTGAACCTTCTTGGCAAGGATGGATCAAGTGACAACTAGGCACAAGCGCAAACTCACACTCAAACACAAGCTCACATAGCAGGTATAATCGAGCGTGGAAAATAATAATTGGATAGTGGATTCAGGAGCCACGCATCACATAGTATCTACAATGGGTTTATTGCGTAATATGAAAAGTGTGCATAATCTAGCAAAGGAGAAAGTGAAGTTATCTAATGGAGATAGTACAGATATCACACATGTTGGTAGTTCTTGGTTGTCATAAGATACTCAATTAAAAAATGTACTTATGTCCCTGGTTTTAAATTCAACTCGATGTCAGTCTCAAAGTTAACTAGAGACTTATCATGTACTACTATTTTCCTACCTGAAATCTGTGTATTTCAGGACCTCTACAGTGGAAGAATGAAAGAGATTGCTAAAGAAGATGATGGAATATACATGGTGAAAGGAAGAGGAATCAGGGAGTTGATATCCAATGCCAATGTTGATAAGGAATCTGGAGTCTCAAGCAATCTGTGGCACAAGAGATTAGTACATGTTTCTACACCTGTGATGCAACATATTTCTTTTCTTCAGCATAATATAGATACTCAATACAGAATAAGTGCCCTGTTTGCCCATTAGCTAAACAGTCTAGACTATGCTTTTCAAACAGTGAAAAGAAAAGTGTTAAGCCTTTTCAATTAGTGCATATGGATGTGTGGGGACCCTATAAGGTTGCTACTCATGATAAGAAATATTATTTTCTTACTATAGTAGATGACTACTCTAGGTCAAATTGATTTTTTTGATGCAATTGAAGAATGAAATCATAGTTCTTTTTCGAAACAGTTCCTTTATATGGTTCAAACTCAATTTGATACCTCAGCCAAGATAATCAGAATAAATAATGGTTCAGAGTTCTTTAATTAACAATGGAATGAAGTTTTGCAGGATAATGGTATGATTCATCAAAGTATTAGTGTTTACACTCCATTACAAAATAGAGTTGTAGAGAGAAAATATAGGCATATTTCAGATATTGCTAGAGCATTGAATTTTCAGGCACATATTTCTCATAAGTTTTGGGGTGAATGTGTGCAAGCTGTTGTGTATATTCTTAACAGGGTGCCATCTAGGATTCTAGTAGGCAAGAGCCTTTTTGAGTTGTTGTATGGGAGAGAACCATCATTGGTTCACATGAGAGTTTTGGCTATTTGTGTTTTGCCACAAATGTACTAAAGGAAGATAAATTTGCAGCAAGAGCAAGAAAAGATATGCCCATGGAACATTCCACAACTCAAAAAGATACAGGTTATATGATCTCACTACTAAAACTTTTCTTGTTAGAAGGGATGCCAATTTTAGGTAATCAGAATTCCCATTCAAGTAGCCACAACATTTCAGCCAATCTATCTCAACTATGGAACAGTGCACAGACTCCCTAACCATCCCTAGTGAAACACCTACTCCAGTTGTGAGAGGTTCCTTGCCAGAATCTGATGAGCATACTGCACATATAACACCTCCTTTGGAAGCAGCAGTAGAAGAAGTAGCAGCAGAACTAGTTTCCACCAGTGACACCAATGACACAGTTCAGGATGTAGCAACAGCTACAGGATCAGAGACCTCAACTACATTGCCCATGCCAAGTGAGTCAGCAGAGCATACATCCAAGGATGATCTCACATAGTCACTATCTATTTCAACTCACAGGCAGTCCACTAGGAGAAAAAATCCATCAATTTGGATGCAACATTACATTGTGAAGGGCCCTAAATCCTCATATTGTGCTTATTCTATATCAAATTACCTATCATATAATGGAGTGACACAATAGTACAAAGACTATGTCTTGGCTATTTCAATCCTTAGAGAACCATAGACTTTCAAAGAAGCAACCCAGGATCCCAAGTGGATGGAAGCTATACAACAAGAAATTCATTCCTTGGAGGAAAACAAAACATGGAAAGTAGTAGACTTACCACCAGGGAAGAACACTATTGAATCTAAATGGGTTTACAAGATCAAATACAAGGGTAATGGAGAGGTTGAGAGGTTCAAAGCTCGACTAGTGGCTAAGAGATACAACCAACAAGAAGGCTAAGACTACAATGAAACTTTCTCTCCAATGGCTAAGATAGCCACTGTGAGATCAGTCATTTCCTTAGTTGTCTCTAGAGATTAGGTTTATACCAAATGGATGTGTTTAATGCATTCTTACAAGGAGACCTATCAGAAGAAGTGTACATAGCTCTGCCCCAAGGTTTTCAAAGACAGGGAGAGCAGAAGGTATGTAGATTGTTAAAGTCTCTGTATTACTAGAAGATCGGTTAGTGGTTATTTTATCAAGTTTGGCAGTTCTCTTATCTCTTGAAAGTCCAATAAATAGCACATTGTTTCCATAAGTAGTGTAGAGGTAGAGTACAAGAATATGGCCTCAATAGTCGCTGAAATCACTTGGTTGCTAGGCTTGTTTGCTGAGCATAGAGTTACCATTCAGCAGCTAGTTACCTTGTGTTGTGATAATAGAGTTGCAATGCAGATTGCTGCAAATCCCACTTTTCATGAACGCACCAAACATATCGAAATTGATTGCCACTTTATTCGTGAGAAGATAAAGCATGGGTTGCTGGCTACTCAGTATGTTCATACATCACACCAACTGGCAGACTTACTTACTAAGGGGCTAACTGCTACGCAACACAATTTTTTGTTAGGCAAGTTGGGTGTGTTGAATATTCTTCACCCTCCAGCTTGAGGGGGAGTATTGTAATATTGTAGTTAGTTAGTCGTTACTTAGTTGAAGGACTTATTTATACACAGTAGAAGTTAGAGGGGCTTTCTTATTATTTAGGGAGTTATGTTAGTTGTGTATAAACACTATTATTCAGTTATGAGAAAACATTTTTCTTTTCCCCGCAGAGCTTCTTCCCGATTCTTCTTCTCCAAGTCTCTCTCGAGATATTCTAACATTACTCCTCCCTCAATGTGGGACTTTTTGGGGTGAATCCAAATTTAATCGAGTCCCAACACAGGTGCTCAAGACCGGATAGGAAACCAAAAATAACAAAAGGGGCAGCTTGGGAAATTTGAAAGTTATATATATGGACTTCTAAGCTCCACCTAAAAGAAGATGACTTCACGAAGCAAATTATTTATTAGACAATTAATGGATTAGGACTTCTGGAGTCAGCTGCTAACATATCCATAATTTCTGATTTTCTTTATACTTAGTCAAATCTTAGGAGAATCTCAACTCTACCCTTTAAAAATAAAGGTCAAATACTTTATTCTTTCATGTCAGCAGTATATTTTTCTAAGCTCTAAATAACTAATTAATTAATGATATCTCCAACAATAATGATGAATTAAACAGATATTTATCCATCACTGAGAATTTTGTTGCTTATTTATCCGGAACGCAGTAAATTATTTTTTCTAAAATTCTAATTCATAAACTCAAAATCCTAACTTCGGTAAATACATAGCAAGATCAACAAATTGCAGCTGATGAGATTTAATACGGTAGATATATATGGTACATCAGTTTATGTCCATGTATATATATATATATAGAATTAATAGAAAAATATGTACATTTACATGGACCCCAACGTATTTAGAATTGAGGCATAATTATTATTACTTATCCATGTTATACTTTGTGAACATGGATACAGGTACTAAACATAATCCTTTTTTCTTCAGTTCTGTACAGTCATTTTCCTTTGTAGAAACATTCAATCCACTAGTCATCATCATCTGGCCAGTGGTATTTCCCTTTCCCTGTTGAAACCAAAATTCCAAAATAAATTTCTTGAGTACAAATGACAAGTAACTATATAGCTACAGTATTATAATCGCACCTTTAATTTGAATTATTTTTTATTTTACACTTTTTATTTTACCGTTAATAGCATGCTTTTATAGTAAATAACATAACATATTTAAGACGAGAAGTTTTTATTAGAGTACGTTTGATATGTTAGAAGGTGAGCCTTGACGTAGCTGGTAAAGTTGTTGCCATCACGGATTCAAGCCGTGGAAACAAGCTCTTGCAGATATACAGGGTAAGGTTGTGTACAATAAGCCCTTGTGGTCCAGTCCTTCCTCGGACCCCTCTGCATAGCAGGAGCTTAATGCACCGAGCTAACTTTTTTTTTTACTTTTGATATGTTACCAGGAAAATTCTTATAGAAATTTTGAGACCCGAAAATATACTACTGTTATATAAAATGAAAAAAAAGGAATAATAATTAAACAACTTCGATTTTTTCAATTCCTTTTTTTTTTTTACCTCAAAAATACTTGCAGTGCTCTTCCCTTTCTGACTAATGCACAACTGATCCATATAAGAAACCTGTAAAATAAAAGAAATAGAAGAAGAAAAAAATGAGAGAGATTAATAAGAATTTAAGAACAAGAACCATAAAGAAAATGAATAAAAACAAGATAACCAACTAGTCATATAAATAAAATTTATTTTATAAAAATTATGATAATATAGGGCTATGGTGGAGCGGTAACTACTTCTCCAGAGGCAGAGTCAGAATTTGAAGTTTATGGGTTCAGAATTCTAATACGTTTAAGTTAATGCATTCTAATTTACTAATTCGTACATATTCAATAGATTTCTTAAGGCAAATATAGGGTTTGCATTAAAAGTATTCGGTTCGGCCGAACCCGTAACCTGTGTTCTAGCTCCGCCCTTGACTCATTCATTCTTAACAAACAACAACAATAAACAGCAACCCAGTGTAATTCCACAAAGTGGAGTCTGAGGAGGATAATGTGTACGCAGACTTTACCCCTACCCCGAGGGAGTAAAGAGGTTGTTTTCCAAAGATCCTCGGCCCTTTTAATTTATTCTTAACCAGAATTCTCAAATACGAAACTTGGCTATGGAAGTTACCTTTGTCAGGGAGCACTTAACTCACTAACATGGCACTTCTCGACATGAATCAATCAAGGCCTAGTGCGCGGATACAGAATAACGGGTAAGAAACCAAAAAAATATTTGTGGTATTCTTTGACTGACCTTGGGGCTATTGACAGGTGAACTAGCAGTATCTTCAAGATCATCATCAACTGCTGCTGCTGCTGCTCTTTTCATCTTTCGCTTTTTGGAACCAAAATTCTTATTATTTTCATTAATATCTATAGCACCATTTCTATTATTGGTAAGTTCATAAGGTGCTAAAGAAGCAGCATCAGAAAAAAGGGAATTATCTTCAAAGCCAGAATATGAAGAAGTAATTTGTTCATTATTGTTGGACATGAAATCTTGTAAATAGAATGTCCAACTACTCTCCTCTGGATTTTCTTCTGAGTAATTTGTACTATAAGAAAACCCCTTATTACATGCAGAATAATTATCCATTTACAATGAAAAGAAGAAATGGATAAAAAGATTACGAAAAAGGGTAAAAAATATCCTTAAATTATCGAAAATGGAGCACTTTTACCCTCCGTTATTTTTAGGTTTTCTTGTTATAGTCTCACAGAAATTTAGAAAGATGCTTAGAATTTATATAGAGGAATAAGAATACCAGAAATTTTTTTTTTTTTTTTTTTGGGCATGGGCATGGGCATGGGCATGGGCATGGG
>MU666490.1:0-14083 GCA_026770625.1 Nicotiana glauca
AGTTATACATACTAGTGTTATACGATGGCACTAACATCCCTTTTGTCGGGGGTGCTACGTCTTTAAATGGATGTAGGTGTTTCTACAGCAGGCAGTTTTGGTCGCAGCTAGTGCCTCATCATCCTTTCAGCTGACTTGGTGAGCCCCACTTCGTTTCGGGGTCCTATTTCATATGTTCATCATGTACTTTGTATTTGAGGTATAGCCGGAGCCTTGTTACTGGCATTTCCATATTACATTACTCTTCAATTGTATTTAGAGGCTCCGTAGACAGGTTGTGGGTAGTGTCGGGTATTGGAATTAAAGTAGAAACATTGATGTTTGTCAAATATTTATAAAAACTTGTAATATTTTTATAATTATGAATGAAGTTGCTAATGAAAGTGAAATGGAAACGGTAAAGTCTTGTTTATAGAATTTGATTAATGATTTACATTTCCTCTTTATTTAAAGATTGGGTAGTATGTATCAAACCTGTCAGGCTTGCTTAGTCGGGTTTACTCGGTTGAGCGCCGGTCGCGCTCCTCGGATTTTGGGGCATGACAGTTGGCCTTTCCCGGATGGTACAAGATAGTAAAGCTCCAGCCATATCTGCTGCCTTAAATTGAGATCCTTCTGCTTGAACAAGTGCTGGAGGCTACGATGATCAGTAAACACCTCACAACACACAACATACAAATAATGTCTCCAAATCTTCAACGCATGAGCAATGGCAGCCAACTCTAGATCATGAACATGGTAGTTCTTCTAATAGGGATTCAACTGATGAGAAGCATAAGCAATAACTCTACCCTCCTACATCAACACACACCCAATACCAACTCTCGAAGCATCACAATACACCGTATATGAACCTGAAGCAGATGAAAAAACTAACACTGGAGCTGTGGTCAAGGCAGTCTTGAGCTTCTGAAAGCTCGCCTCACACTCATTCGGCCACTAGAATGGAGCACCCTTCTAAGTCAACTTGGTCAAGGGTAATGCAATAGATGAAAATCCCTAAATAAATTGACGGTAATAACCCACCAAACCGAGAAAATTGCAAATATATGTGGCTAAGTATGGTTTAGGCCAACTCTGAACCACCTCAATCTTCTTCGGATCAACCTGTATACCCTTATTGGACACCACATTCCCCAAGAATGCCATTGAACTGAGCCAAAGCTCACACTTGGAGAACTTTGCATAAAGTTTCTCCTCCTTCAACCGCTGCAATACCACCCTCAAACGCTCCGTGTGCTCCTCCTGATTACGTGAATACACTGAAATATCATCAATGAAAACTATGACAAACGAGTCGAGATACGGTCAAAACACGTTGTTCATCAAATGTATGAACACTCTAGGGCATTGGTCAGCCCGAACGACCTCACAAGGAACTCATAGTGACCATATTAGGTCCTGACACCTGTCTTAAGAATATCAGAGTCCCTGATCTTCAGCTGGTGATACCCTAAACGGAGATCAATCTTGGAGAACACCCTCGCTCCCTGAAGCTGGTCGAACAAATCATTAATGCGAGGTAAGGGATACTTGTTCTTAATTGTAACCTTGTTCAACTGCCTATAATCAATACACATCCTCATAGTTTCATCCTTATTCTTCACAAATAGGATAGGAGCACCCCACGGCCACACACTAGGCTGAATAAACCCCTTATCAAGGAGTTCCTGAAGCTGCTCCTTCAATTATTTCAACTCTGCTGGTTCCATACGATACGGTGGAACAGAAATGGGCTAAGTGTCAGGCACCAGGTCAATACCAAAATCAATATCCCTGTCCGGGGGCATGCCCGACAGGTCTGCAGGAAACACATCGAGAAAATCCCTCACTGCGGGAACAGAAATAATACTGGGAGTCTCTGTACCGACATCCCTCACAAAGGCTAAGTATGAAAGACAACCCTTCCCAACCATATGATTGTCCTTCAAGAATGAAATTACCCTACTGGGAACATAATCAGTCGAACCTCTCTACTCAATCCGTGGCATACCCGGCATAAATAACGTCACTGTCTTAGCATGACAACCTAATATAGCACGACATGGAGATAGCCAATCCATGCATAATATCACATTAAAGTCCACCATACACAGTAACAAAAGGTTTACTCGGGTCTCTAGACCCCCAATTGTCACCACACACGATCGATACTAACGGTCCATAATAATAGTATTGCCCACCGGCGCAGATACACGAACAGATAAAACAAGAGACTCACGGGGCGTATCCAAATAACGAGCAAAAATATGATGACACATATGAAAAAGTGGAACCTGGATCAAATAACACAAGGGCAACTCTGTGGCAGACTGACACAATACCTGTGATCACAGCATTTGAAGCAATAACATCGGGTCTAGCTCGGAGTGCATAGAAACGGGCTCGACCACCACCTAATCGACCTCCCCTCAGGGGCGACCCCTAGCTGACTATCCTTCACCCCTAGCTGGGTGGGTGGTTGGTGAAGTAACTGGTGCCAAAGTTGATTGCTGACTCCTATACTAAGATGAACCTCCAAGACGATGAGGATACTACCTCCACATATGACCTAAATCTCCACACTCATAATAACTCCCTGGTGCTGGACACGGGGACTGAAGGGAACCCCTGGCACCAAAATGACTAGAAGAAGTACCTGGCATAGAAAAGCCCTGAATTGATGGAGAATGGGACGAACTCTAGGCTGGAAGGGTACTGATTGATGAATGGTCCTAATGAGAACTGTGATAACCATGGCCCGATAATGCCCTACAATAACCTGAGCGAGCTGACTGAGCATGCGTAAATGGACGGCCTCTGCCGTACTGAAACTGACCTCACGAAGGAGTACCCCTAAAACTATCAGATCCCCGAGGCTTTTTGTCCTCCCTCTTATCTCCCTCCTGGCGACAAATTGACTCAATCTTGCTAGCGATATCAACCACCTCCTCAAAATTACCCCTGACACCCTCTCCCTCTCCCTGGTCATGAGAATCCGAAACTGATATGTAGGCCATCAACGAACCTTCTAATCCTCTCTCTATCTGTAGGGACCAACCAAACCACATGACGAGCTAACTTTGAGAACCTCATCTCATACTGCATCACAGTCAAATCACCTTGTCGTAACTGCTCGAACTGCCTGTGCAGCTACGAGACCGTGGTGCATACTTCTCCAAAAAAAGATTGGAGAACTGTTGCTAGGTAAAGGGCGATGCACAAACAGGCCTACGTCTCTCATAAGCCTCCCACCAAGTGAAGGCAGCTCCAGAAAACTGAAAAGTGGTAAATGTTACCCCCTGGTCTCCAGAATACCCATAGTACGAAGAATCCTCTGACACTTGTCCAAGAAACCTTGGGCATTCTCGCCCTCTACACCACTGAAAGGTAAGGGGCGATGCAGAAATCCTGGGCATCCTGGCGATCGGGACCTGATCCTGAATTGGGGTGGCTAGTAGACTTGCAGGTGCTGCCGTAGCTGCTGTGCGGGCTATACCCCTGCCCCTACCAGGGCCATGATTGCGTTCTTGGTCTCTGTTGGCCACAACTGGTGGTCGTCCATCCTGACCGATCACTCATGTCCTCACCATCTATGAGAGAATAGAATAGTAGAGGTTTAGTACTCGGATCAACAGATTCGCACGACAAAAATTCAAGAATATGAAGTTTTCCTAAAGGATCTGCAGTCTCTCGAGGATAAATAAAGACACCTCCGTACTGATATGCGAGACTCAACAAACCTGCTCATGACTCGTGAGACCTGTGTAACCTAGGGTCTGATACCAACTTATCACGACCCTAAATGGGACCCAGTCGTGATGGAGCCTATCGTGAATCTAGGTCGACCGACCCAAACCCCAAAACAATTATAACAAGTCATTTAAAGTCATTAATAAGCTAAAAATCCCAAAACGTAAGGTAGAATAGAACAGTGCAGAAACAAATACAGCCTGACATCGGGGTGTCACCAGTCATGAAAATCTACAACTAGTCTCGAATTTGAAAAGACAATATAGTCTGAAAAAGCTAATACAAAGAGGAATAAAGATAGGAAGGAGAAGCATTGGGCTGTAGACGCAGCAGCTACCAGGTCAACTCCAAAAGCTTGCTGGATGATAAATCAATACTTGCTAGCGTGACCCGAGACTCCTGGATCTGCACACAGGGTGCAGGAGGTTATGGGAGTACGCCAACTCAGTAAGAAATGAAATTAAAGACAGTTAACTAGTAAGAAAACACATAAACCGTAGCATGATACTACAACATAATAGTATAACTCTAAAACGATGCAGTAAGCAATAACACTCGTTAAAACATCTCAGTTTAGTAAATCCTTTTTAAAACAATTTTCAATAGTTCAAGCGAGTGATAAAATCATTGAGAAAAGAATAGAAATGTAAATAGCAATACCAACAGAATCAGCCCCTTGGGCTACCTCACAATCACTCGTATCAGCCGCTCGGGCAATAACATGAACCAACAATAGCCCCTCGGGCAATATCACATCTCACACTGGGTACCTGCACTCAATGGGGGTGTATAGAGTCTTGGAGGGGCTCCTATAACCCAAGCATTATAACAAGCCATCTTGTGGCATAATCAAACAGACTATCAGCCACATAACAAGCCACCTCATTGTCACGACCCAAACCCAGACCCGATCGTGATGGCGCCTCTCGTGGGACAAGGCCAACCAACTAAACCCAATTCATGCTTTTAAAACATTTAATAGTTCATAAGCAATTTAAATATGATTTAATGATAATAATTAGCGGAAGTAGAACCCGATACAGCCCAAATCGAGGTGTCACAAGTCACGAGCATCTATTAAAGTATAAATATAACTACAAGGTCTGAAATATATGAAACAAGACTGATAAACAAAAGGGAGAAAAGCGATGCTACGAACACTGGCAGTCACCTCGCTAACTCTGAAAACTCTGCCTCCGATCAGTCAAAACCTGCTATCGGGTGCAAAAATACCTGCATCTGCACACACGGTGTAGGGAGAAAAGTGAGTACAACTCAGTGAGTAATAGATGTAAATAACAGCCAAGTAGTAAGAAATCACGTAAAGAAAACCAACATGCTGTATAGAAGCAATGTAAAACCCTTTGAGAAAGCAGTGAAGTTGTGAAATCTTTAGAAATATCTTAGCTCAGTTTAAACTCTTTTGAAGATGACTTTTTCAATAGTTACGCAATGAATACAAAACAATTAGTGTCGATAAGCACCAAAAATCCGCCCCCCGGGCACAAATACCGCAGTATAACATGTAATATGACAAGTAAATATGAAAGATGAACACATAAAGGTACGCCCCTCGGGCAATATCTCAGAACAGTACCAACCCCCCGGGCTCATTCTCAAAATAATATCAGCCCCTCGGGCTCACTCTCAGAACAATATCAGCCCCTCGGGCTCACTCTTAGAATGATGGGTACCCGCGCTCACTGTGGGTGTGCAGACTCTGGAGGGGCCCCTTACAGCCCAAGCGCTATATCAACCCACCTCGTGGCATCATCTCTCGGTACTCGGCCTCACATCACTCGGCACTCGGCCTCACATCACTTAAGCCACCTCGTCGCGTATAAATGCATCTCAGGCTCTCGGCCTCATATCATTCAGTGTATCCTCACATATGGCCCTCGGCCGCACTCAGTCAGATATCATCACAAGCCCCTCCGGCATTAGTAAAATGGTAGTTCTCAACCATTTAGTAAAACGGCCGCACTCGTTCAAGTCTCAAAATTGAGTAAAAATGGATGAGTTGTAAAATAGTGGAAAATAGCATGATTGAGTTCAAGTAATAAGTCAAAATAGTAAGGAAATAGTGATAATAATCCCCGACGGGTTCAAATAGTTGGCACGAAGCCCAAATATGGCAATCAGCCCAAATCATGATGATAACAAGTAATTTCAATCAAATACACGGTATATTCATCAATCGGGACGGACCAAGTCATAATCCCCAATGGTGCTCTACCCCACGCTCGCTATTCGGAGTGTAAGTCACCTATATATAGCACTACGTGTGCAATCCGGGGTTTCAAACCCTCATAATATCATTTACAATCATTACTCACCTCGAACCGGCAAAATCTCTAGCTCGCTATGCCTTCACCCCTCAAATCTGCCTCCACGCGTGTCGAATCTATCCAAAATCAGAACAAATACACCACAATATGCTAAGGAGACAATGCCCAAGCGAAAACAATCAATAACTGGCCCAAATCATGAAATTACCAAAACCTGAGCCCCGGGCCCACTCCTCAAAACACAGAAATTTTTACATCAACGGGTTCCTTATCTCATCACGAGTTCATACATACCAAAAGTTCTCAAATCCAACCCCAATTGGTCCTTCAAATCCCCAAATCAAATTTCAAAATCCCAAGCCCTAGTTTCTTCCTTTTTTAGCTTAAGTTCCAAGAATTTCTAGGTTAATTTCACAATAGAATCACGTTTTAGGTTCAAAAATCTTGCCTCCAATCAATTCTCCTTGAATTCCTCTTTAATCACCTTCAAAAAACTCTCAAAATGCTCGGCTATGGAGGAAAAATGACTCAAAATAGCAGATGAAATGTTTTATAAACTTTCTGCCCAGTTCTGATATCTCTTCATTGCGTTCGCGACCTCAGCCTCGCGAACGCGAAGCACACCTTTTAATTTCCCAAGAATAACCCTATGCGAATGCGATGTACTCCATGCGAACGCAATGCTTTATTTCCTAGACCTACGCAAACGCGACTCACCTGATGCGAACGCGAAGAGCAAATCCACTGGACCCCTAAGCCCTTATACACGAACGCGGAACTCTGCATGCGAATGCAAAGCACAATATCAAAGCCCTCCGCGAACGCGAGACTTCAAACGCAAATGCGAAGGCTAAACTCTGGCCAACCCAAAATCCTTTTACGCGAACGCGACCTACCCCTCGCAATCGCGAAGGCTTAGATGCCTGCAACACCTGAACTGAAAATCTGCAACTTTTCAACTTAGAAAATTGTCCGATTGACCACCCAAAACTTACCCGAGGCCCCCGGGACCTCAACCAAAAGCATCAAAACATCCTTAAACCTCATTCAAACTTGTTCCAATCATCAAAAAACCTCAAACAACATCAAATTCACCAATTCACATCGAATTCAAGCCTAAGTTTTTCTAAAAACTTTCAAAACACGCTTTTGATAAAAAACCCAACCAAACCACGTCCGAATGACCTGAAATTTTACACATACATCCCAAATAACATAATGAAGCTGCAAAAACTCTCGGAATTTCATTTCGACCCTCGGATCAAAATCTCACCTACCAACCGGAAGTCGCCAAAGTATCAACTTCACCAATTCAAGCCTAATTCTACTCCGGACCTCCAAAACCCATTCCGATCACACTCCTAAGTCACAAATCACCTCCTGAAGCAAAACGAACCAGCATAATTCACATCCGAGCCCTCCTACACATAAGTCAACATCCGGTTGACTTTTCTAACTCAAGCTTCTTGAAAGAGACTAAGTGTCTCAAGCATTATCAAAAAACATTCCTGGCTCGATCCGACCAACCCGATAGCACAAAACACGAATAACGAAGCATAAAGAAGCAGAAATGGGGGAAACAGAGCAGTAACTTATGAGACGGCTAGCCGGATCGTCACATCCTTCCCAACTTAAACAAACATTCATCCTCGAATATGCCTAGAGTCATTCCAAAAGCCAACCAATCGCTAAATAACCTTACCATGCATATACCCGGGGGTGATCCCACGTCACCCTATCTCATACAGGTCCGAAAACACATTGTCACTGAAATTTCACAACCCAATCTACCCTATAAACCTTAGAACCACATTTCCATCTCCGAAATCATACACAAAATCAGAACCTCACATCTATATTCAGAATAAGCCCGAACCAGCTGTAATAACCCATACCTGCAACCTCGGGTGCAATTACCAGATATACCACATAACTCAAACACTCGTAGCGATAACTTATGTTCACAACAACTGCACACAATGCCCGAATACCGGTAGAAAACCTCTTATCAACTAAAGTTTCATTCCAACACTTTTATATATGCTGCCAATGATAACTAAAACATGCCGTAAGCCATAACTATTTCTCATATCAACCATTCACGAAGCCACTTCTCCTTGGAAATTACCATAGCATCTTTCCGAGCTGAACCTCGATATTATCCTTCCAACATACTGAAATCGAATCCGTTCATATTCATTAATGATCCCAACGATCTCTTATGATCCATCACACTACTCTGGTGACATGACACATCAATACAGGCCTAACCTCAACTGGCATAATACACGCACCAATAAGCAACAATCCGAACATACTCAACTCATAAAACAAATGACTCGAATGAAAGAGTTGTACCTCAAGCTCACAAGTACCATCACAACATAAGGCTAAGAACCCGTCTCACATATAGAAATAGAACACATGAATCTAACCCGCAAGGTCATCTTCACATAGCTACGCTGAAGTGCGCGATCATAACAAACACTGCTCTACATGAAACAGCTCAAGTCACTACGCTCGAAAGCGACAACCACGCACAATTTGATGTCTGGAACCAAAGCACGTCATCATACCCATGGTGAAACAAATAACATATACCACACAAACCCGATAGGACATAGCCGATACGCCATTCATCGAGCAACACCTAATTACTCTTACCGCTCGACTTCCACTATAAGACCCCAAATGAACCACACCATATGTGTCCATAACCAACAAATCATAACATCTTGCAACACAGAAAGGTAACTCATAGATCTCCCCAAATCACTAATAAGCTCGACAACGATCGAATCAATACCTCCCTCAACGATGCCATTCGGAGCCAACCAAGCCGACTCAAGATAGAATACTCACCCACATTGTCCTGCCAATGAACTCCTTATCAAGGAAACCTAAAGTTTTTCCTTCCACCTCTATAACTCTGTCGGTGCTATACGATACGGTGTAAGGCGCCAAATCAATATCGAAATCAATAACCTTGCCCAGCGACATGGCCGGCCATAAGAAACACACCCGAAAAGTCCCTTACCACCGAAACTGAATCAATGTGAGAAGCCTTAGCACTGACACTCATCACAAGATCCCAAATAAGAAAGATAAATCCTTCCCAGCCATCTGCTGGGTCTTCAAAATATTAAAATCCCCAATAAGACATAATCCATCGAACATCGCCACTCAATTCGTGGCATTTTTCGGCATAGCCAATAGTACCGTCTTATTGCAACAGTCCAGAATAAACAACACAAAAACAACCAGTCTGAACCCAATATCACATCCAAGATCTAATATCCTAAGCAACAAAAGGTCTGCTCGGGTATCCAAACCCCGATAGTCAATAAACAGTACCGATGCACACGATCTACCACCACAACATAGCCTGAATATGAGAACTTCCGGTTTCTAAATCCATGTAGCACACAAATCACCATATCTGATCCCAGATTCCGCCGTCCGAATACATATCACACCTCAAGTACCCACTCATTCCACGAAAGATATTCTAAAATTCCCCTGTGCCATCAAGAAAAATCGAATATCAGTAGTCGATCTAACAAGAAAGTGTTGCAGTACTACCGAAGTACTATCAACTTAATCACATTGCCTTTTCTAAAATGTATACCCTCGTCAAATCACTATGATTAGCAATACTATTCCCTTAATCATCTGAAGATCATTCACTCTAATCATCTGAAGCTCATTTCTCTAATCACCTAAAACTGCCCGTGCTGCCTAAGAATTTTATGACTTTCTATTCAGAACTGAACCATAACCTTACACACACAAATCTCAATCCTCCACAACATATCGCATATACCATACCATCCTAGGATAGCATGAGAACCTCGTCTCCCTTCCAAGCCACAAACATCTACGTACTCAACTAGTCAAAAACTTTCCATTGGTCCTACCTAGAAGAAAATCACTATACATCCCATGCTCCGCATGCCCATAGAAAATATACATCTCCAAACTGCGGTAAAGACCATCAAGGACTCTTCAAGTTCCCTTTGCACAAATCAGACCTGCCAGGACTGAATCTTTCTAACTCGACCAAGCTACATAAGATGTTAAAACCTAAGAGCATTGTCGCAAATACCTGTAGGAACTCATTACCTCGAACACCCATAAGGAACAAATCATATCCTTACCATACCGGTCTGGTCTACTACCAAATTACCACATCTATTTAAATTTCCTTCTGATTCATCTTCAACTTGATATTTCCTTTTTGCTGTAGCACCACAATCCTCAACTCAGACTTACCATACAGAACCAAGCATAAAGCCACACCATCTAAGGCTCATACGTCGCTGAATACTTTCTTAAACATTCCCAAAAACACCACATTCCAGGATACTTTACTCTGAAGAACTTACTACGAATCTAAATTTGATACCTTTACTTTCCTGATATTGATACATAGAATCCCATAATTAACATAGATATACCACAAGTCTTGACCTCTTCCAATGAAAACTCAGTTTCTAACCAGGTATACAACTTTAAAACACATGATTGTTACATGTAGAATCTTGAACACATTAGAAGCATTCTCGAGAGTTATTTACTCTATTTACACTGCAATTAGCCTAATCAAACAAACAGAACCACCTATGCCTCATTAGCACACTGACGCTGCAGGATACGACCTCATCCCAATACAAACAACCATCTTTCTGCTCTATACACTGAGCATTCTTTACCAATAACAACTTAAGGCATCCTGTGATTCTCACAAACCTACGAAGCACCATATAACCTTGTCAAAAATTTCCTTCACTCGAGCCATCCTCGACTTCAATCTCCATGAGCCATCACTAGCTTACCAACATGCCTCAAACTAGAACCAACATAATACCTAATCATTCAATCAACTTAATCAATAGCAAACTCCCCCACTTGGCTCGAAGCCATAGATCAAAACACACCCAATAACTCATAACGCATATACTCTATTGTTGCCATAATATCATAGTGAGGTTAAACTCAATCCTTCATAAGCTTGTGAAACACAAACAATCTAGTACTTTAAATCTTCTGCAAATCTCGCATTCATCCTCGCAACAGACAAGCTCACTCTCTAGGTGACCCAATTTAGATTTCAATACATATTTTTCACTTGCAAATGAGATCTTCTTAAAGACAACATAAGGATCACACAACCTTAGAACACTCCGTAGGAGATAGCCCACCTGCTTTGCCTCCAACTAACATTTCTTTATACCTTCCACCGTCACAAGCATTACGCAGTAACTTGATATTCCTGAGTCTGGACTCATACCGCAACATGAAATTTACTTCTCCCAACTAGGAACATGGAAAGATTTTTCACACGCCCATAACTCTGGCTATAACCCGAATCAAGATGGACTTCAAGCATCTAATAGTTCTTCCATCATTCAGCAGACCCTTCTCATCGCTTCCAAATTATATGCATACACCTTGCAATACTAACATACTCATCACATAGCCACAACCGTCATTTCCACTAACAGGGACACTACCGAGCATATAAGTTCAAAAACACTTGTTCACACAATCAGCACCTCGGTGCTCAAGCCATAGGCAAAGATCCAGCCTCAAGTCCTCAAGACTAGCCCAACATAAACTCACAGAGATTATATCTCGCCCCATGATCAAGGAATCACAAGCCATCAAGGCACATCTGATACTGAACACTCATGCGCGTATGCGAATGCGTAAAGGAATTTTAAGAGTTACTTTTCACGCTGAATCAAGTACGCACGATAAGAATTCAAGAATGCGAAGTTTTCCTAAATGTTCTGCAGCCTCTCGAGGATATATACAGACGTCTTGGTACCTATCCATGAGACTCTACTAAACCTGCTCATGACTCGTGATACCTATGTAACCTATACTCTGATACCAACTTGTCACGACCCAAACCCACACCCGGTCATGATGGCGCCTCTCGTGGGGACAAGGCTAGCCAACTAAACCCAATTCATCCTTTTAAAACTGTGACGATCCGACCCGTCGTCTCAGGTATTACTGCCCCATTTTCCCCTTATTGTATTACTTTATGTTTCATTATCGGTACTGGGGGCGTTAGAATTTAATTGGAGTAATTTTTTTATTATGAAATGAGACACGTAGTCTCTTTTAAGAAGACTTAAATTGGAAAAGTCAACTGGATGTTGACTTGTGAGTTAGAGGGCTCGGAATTGAATTCCGATGATTCGGTTAACTCCGGGTGATTATTTAAGGCTTAGGAGCGCAATCGGAAGTAATTTTGGAGGTCCAGTGAAGAAGTTAACCTATTTTGGCGATGTTAGAATTTTGGCGAATTCCGTTTGATAGGCGAGATTTTGATCTGAGGGTCGGAATGGAATTCCGACAGTTCCAGTAGCTCCATTAGGTGATTTTGGACATGTGTGCAAAATTTCATGTCATTCGGACGTCGTTTGGTTGGGTTTCTGATCGAATGTGCAATTCGGAAGTTTTAAGAAAATTTAGACTTTGATTTGATGATAAATGAGGATTTTGATGTTAGCGATAGTATTTTTATGATTCGAGCAAGTTTGAATAATGTATTAGATCATGTCTTTGCTTTTGGTTGAGGTCCCGAGAGCCTCGGGGTGATTTTGGGTGTTCAAAGGATCATTTTGGATGGCTAAGTGATCAGATTTTTACTGTCATAATGTTGCAGAGATTTTGCTCTATGCGATCGCATAGGGTGTATTGCGATCGCATAGGAGGCCTTGGAGAGGGGTTTAGTTTTGTTCAATGCGATCGCGTAAGGGGCAGTGCGATCGCATAAGGTTGGATGACTGGTTAGTGCGGTCGCGTTCAGGATGTTGCGATCGCGTAGTGTAATGGGCCCCTTGGGTCCCCTGGTAGCATTTCGTTCTATGCGAACGCGGAGATGAGAGTGCGATCGCGAAGGTGTGAGAATCTGCGCTCTGCGATCGCAGAGGAAGTCGTGCGATCGCATAAGAGGATTTTGGGAGGTCAGATTTTTTGTGCTATGCGATCGCAGCAGTGGTGATGTGATCGCATAGAATGAGCGCCTGGGCGGACAGAAGGGTTTTATAACATTTCACCCGCGAGCATAACTCATTTCTCACCATTTTTGAGCAAAACTTGAGAGCTTTGGGACGGGAATTGAAGGGGTTTCGACTGGGAATCGTTGGAGGTAAGTTTTATGATTTAAATACATGCTTTTATTTAAGAATCATGCTTGAAATTCATGAAAACATAGCAAAAATGATAAAAAAAAAATTAGGGCTTGGAGCAAAAGCTTTACATTTGGGATTTGAGGGGACATTTGTGGTCCGATTTGGGAGTTCTTGGTATGTACGGACTCGTGGTGAGACGAGGACTCCAGAAATGTGAATTTCGAAATTTTTCGGGACGTGGGCCCGGGGCTCGGGTTTTGCCAATTTCGTGTTTTTGAATATTTTTCGAGTTCTTTCGATTGGGTTATGTCCCATTAGAATATTATGATGTATTCCTTATGATTTTGGATAGATTGGACGTGCGTGGAGGCCAGATTGAGGAGCAAAGGCGTCGTGGGCTAGAGTTTTTGCCGGATCGAGGTGGGTAATACTTGTAGATGATGTCCTGAGGGTTTGTAAACCCCGGACTTGCACATCATAGTGTTGTATTGAGGTGACTTGCACGCCGGATAACGGGCGTGGGGTAGAGCACCATTGGGGATTATGACTTGGTCCGTCCCGCTTAATAAAAACACTACCTAATGGCTTGAAATTGGATTGACCCCCTAATAAAGATATTAATTATCATGTTTTGGGCTTCGTTCCGAATATTTGAATCCTTCAGGGATTGGTATCACTGTCTTGGCAATACTGTGCATATTTTCATCTCAGTCTAAGGTTTTAAAATGGTATTTTGCGAACTCAACCATCTTTCTAAGATTTGAAAACTTAACTGATGTTTAACTGGTATTTTAGCTCAAAATTGCTATGTGATTAATGCCCAAGAAGCTTATGTGCATTCATGACTATGCATGGATCGGGCTACACGCCGCAGCGGGAGTGATATTGATATTGCGCTTGGGCTGTAGGAGCCCC
>MU666491.1:0-19479 GCA_026770625.1 Nicotiana glauca
ATGTGTGCAGATCCAGGTATCCCGGGAGTTTAGCTGAGCTTTTGCTGATTTCAGAGTTTATCCGGAGTTGTCGAGATAGCTGCCTGACGTCCAAAGGGCCCGACTCCTCCCCTATCCCTTTTATTATCTTTCCGCAGTTTTGAGACATTGTATTATTTGGAGTCTTGTCACACTGTATTGTTAGAGGCTCTAGACTCATGACCCCCGGGTCTTTGGGAGTATATTCCGTGTTATCGTGATATTCAGTTTGGTTTCTCTATATATATATATATCATTTAAAACTTTTAGAGTTATTGTTAATTAATGATATTCAAATAACTGATTTTGAGCTTCATGCTCGGGTTGAGAGTGTAAATGGTCGGGCTTGCCTAGCAATTGTGTTGGGCGCCATCACGACCGGGATTGGGGTCGTGACATTCACACGGCAAGCCCACGTGCTATTATGTACATTGCAACTGTATCAAATATCAATTAAATGATCGAGGGATATATTTGAATATCATTAAGCATAATAACAATCTTGAATAAGGTAAGGCGGCAAATGAGATAGTGAGTTTATTTTAGAAACCAAATAAAATAAAATAAAGTACAATTTATACAAAATAAAGTATCAAATAGATTTAGTTTAGCAATCAATAAAATAGAGTAAAAATATCATATTTAAACAAGGTAATTCATTAGTTAAATTAGCGAATTAAATATAGAATTTGTTAAAAGAAAAAGGTGTAACAATTTTAAGTAAAGTAAACATCAAATAGGGTGATGAGTATAATTTGGGAACCCAGCTAAAGTAAAAGTATGATAAACTATTAAAATAGTAAAGCATCAAATGAGATAATGATTTATATCTTAAAAGATACGTAGAATAAAGCATGTTAATAATTCTTTTATTGAAATCGTTATGTTACCAAAAACTCAATAGAATATAAGATAACGACTCCACATAATTAAATTCACATTGAAAATCAATTTACCAAGTACTAACAGAGGCACATATTGGCATGTTAAATCAATGTAACAAATCACGTAAATTGCATGACTCATACGAGAAGCCACAATCATTCGAACACCAAGATAACAACAAATACCTAAATACAATGAAAATACGGATGAATAATTGGAGGAATAAGAATAATCTTTCAAATCAACAAGTCATTCCAAATAGAATGTACGATTAGAATCACAACCGAGGTACCGCCTCAAAATCACATATCACAAGTCATAAGTACAATATTTTCTTATATCATTGTGTAAGCCTTGCATTTACTTTTAAAAACATTTTTCCGAAATAGCTACATGCATTTAAGCCCCGTTATGACACAGTGGGATTCAAGTAATTCCATTACTAGAAACACACGTATAAATTCGCACCTTATCTCACCATATGTGTATCAACCCCTATCCTTATACAAGCGCATGCGTATCAATATCAAAATACCATAATCAACTAGCACCACGTGTTCCCATAATCCACAGCACTTTCCATAATCAACAATATCGATTTTATCACAACATATGGCCCATGGCTCAATCATAATGTGTACAGAATGTCAATAACGACAAAATAAATGAGGAATGCTTAACAAAGAAAAATTTATAAAAAATTACCAACTTCAAGATCAATGTGATAATGACTTCCACAACTTCAACATCAATAACTCAATCAAGAAGATATTCCACGAAATAATAACTTCAAGTAAGAGTATCTCAACAATAAAAAGGGTAACAAGATAATAAGGAAGGTAGCAAATTCAACTAAGAATATAAGAGAAATTACAACAGTAAAGGGTTTAACAAATTCTAACCACATCAATTAGAGCATGTGAGAGTAAATTCAACAATAAAAGTTGTAACGTGTTATAAAAAATCAAGTAAATACATGGAAGAAGTTTAAAGGTCTAAACCGGTAAAAATACTACATATAGTCCGTTTACACACTCATCACTTTGTGTACACTCTTTCACATAGTACAATTAGTACAAACAACCAAAATTACAAGAGGTAGTTTCCCCCACACAAACTTAGACAAGATACTTACCTCAACTAGGTCAAATCAACCCCCAAAAATAGTTTTCCCCCTAAAATTTGCCTTTACACGGCGTGCATATAACCAAAGTGACTTAATATCATCAAACAATACAAAGAAAATCAATTACAATAGATATAGAAATTATCTACATTTCTCAAAACATCAATAAAAGTCAACCCCGAGCTCATCCGGGCAAAACCTTGGTGTAATGACCTGACCTGACGTTTCGAGATTTAGCGATCCATTTAGTGGTTTAGGGTCTTGAATGATTTCATATTGTGTATTAAGACTTGCGTGCATGATCGGATTTGATTATTGGATGTTTCAAGATAAATTTGGATGAGTGATTCCCACTTTAGAAGCTTAAGTTGAAAAATGATCGAGGTTTGAATTTTATGGAAACAACCCCGGAATGGTATTTTGATGGCTCTTATGGATTCATATCATGATTGTATACTTGGGAGTATGCCCGAAATTGAATTCGGAGGTCTGTAAGTTGATTTGTGTTGTGTTGCCGAAAGTTGGCAATTTAAAGGCTTAGAATTTTGATAAGTTTGACCATAGGTTGACTTTATAGCTATCGTGTTTGGATTTTTGTTTCGGGACCTGGAATAGGTCCGTTTTGTCATTTAGAACTTATCCACAAATTTGGCGTCATTCTGAGTTGATTTGATAGGAATCGAATACGCGGTTATGTTTCTAGAAGTTCTTGAGTTTCATGTTGCTTTCATGTGTTTTGGAGGTCCGATTCATGGTTTTGGGTGTTATTTTGATGATTTGATTGCACAAGCGAATTCGTGTTGTGCTTTTAGGCTTGTGTTGATGTTTGGTTTGGAGACCCGAGGACTTGAGTAAGTTTTGGATGTGTTGTAGAGTATTTGATAGAGTTTAATTTCTACTGATGTTTACCGTGAAAATGGTAACAACAATTAAATTTGTAACTGGGATTCTAAAAATATGTGATCTATTCCCGAGCTTATTTCTAAGGGTGGTTAGTGCTGAAACATGGAGTAAAACGGTAGAGATCGAGTTAATCAAAGTAGTAATCGAACCAGTAAGGGGACGCTTCCCTGGTGCAAAGCAAACCAGTAGGTACCTCGGAGCCAGGCCTCGAGCCTATCTCAGGCTTATCAAGGATAGTCGGGAAGGGGATAAAAAGCAAAGATATCGATAAGTTAGGCTCTATACTAGTAATCTTGAGACAAATAATGAAGAACAAATGAAAAAACAATAAAATACTAAGGCGGCCTCGGGGTCGATGGAGACAGATAACTTAGAAGAAAGAGAGGGAGAGAGAGATATATTATTGCATTGTGGAGAAGTGGAGCAACATCAGTCGTTTAAAAGGTTGTATGAGTCCCCCTTATATAGGTGAGGGGAATCAATATAGTATATGTATATGAATTGTAAGAGTACAAAGATGGGACTACTTGACGCACGACTTCACAGTAGGCTCTAGGTAGGCCGGATTCGTCAGGTGTAGCCATGTGCTTAGGATACTTCCTCTTTTATTCCAGCTTCAAACCTTGCTTCCTTCGAGCTGGACCTCGACGAGCCCTGAGGTCAAGAACTCGATCGTGGCCTTCCACCCTTGGGGTCTCGGGGAAGGCTTTTAAAATGTCTTAATAGCAAGAAAATCAAGTCTTCTGATTTTGCCACGTACAGATAATCTCCGTGTTTCTCATGACGAAGTGATGGGAAATGATTTTGACACTCGACTCCTCGAGCTCCTTTTGATGACATTATGCTGGAGATTCAAATCAAGGTGCAATCTTCTGTGATAGATAGCGTGTCTCGTAGGTCTCTGTTCGATGTCCTGTCATTTACACTCTTCGAGGCAAAAGTACTACCGTCGGTTCATTTTTTCAAGGAAGTGGTAATTACTTTCACCGGTCTATCTTCCTAAGCATCAATGACTATGTAATTTTCCCCTATAAATGAGGGTGTTCTGTGGAATTGCATCCTCTATTTCAAAACTTCTGCGGATATTGCTGTGGTCGTTGGTATGTTGGCCGTTGCTGCTACCACTGGCCTGAGATGGCGATGTGCGGAGAGTTTGTTTTACCTTTGCATGGATGGCCGCTCAACAGGGGGCTTGGAATATCCACCGCTGCTCAACTTCATACCCCGGCTCGATGTGGGACTCCACCCCTAGCCAGGAGATTGCACGGCTTGACGCTCGAAGAAGTGTATTTGAAGTAGTCGTGCAAGCGGGACCGAGGATTTTTTGGTCCGCTGTTTCTCCGAAGCTTCCTTGGCCAAAGAGGATCCTCGAGCTTTGGAGAGCTGTGGCATTTTATTGTCCCTTCTTGTTCCCTGGTTGCTCTTCTTTGGCGACATCAAAGTGGACAACTGAGACAGGGCTTTCGGGGGCGATCCTGGAGATATTTCCTTCGAGTGTAGAGTAAGTTTTAGGCCTTTTCTTCGCTTATTACCCTTTGTAAGCTTTCGTACTTTGTATGTAATGATTCATCGGGGACTTTGGAATCGAACGCCGTGATCCCTCGGGGGCTATTGTATTTGAAAACTTCATAAATGTGAATGAACTTTGTTAACCTCTGCTTTCGAATTTGTTCTGTTTCTGTACGCCTTCATGCCCTTCGTGGCTCTTCGAATGTATGTTTCTATGTTGATGATTGTTGATATTTTACTTGGATGTAAGTGTTTCCCTTGACTTTTCGTCAATCGACATGGGTTCTTTTTGGTCCCATTATCATCTTTCGGGATAATTCTAGGTCGGCCTGATATATGCTGAGTTCTGAGGTCTCCGGGGGTACTGCTCTGGATACAGGTCATCTTTGGGTGCCCTGGAGCCCTTATTGAACTGGATATAGATGGCCCTTTCAGGCTATATGAGATAGGCTTCTACCCCCCTCTTGGCGTTTGTTTGCTCTTACGCCCTTCTGGTTTTTTTAATTCCTTCTTTTGTTTACGGGCCGTCATAGTCTGCCATGATAGCTTGTT
Source organism: Nicotiana glauca (assembly GCA_026770625.1). Lineage (NCBI taxonomy): Eukaryota > Viridiplantae > Streptophyta > Magnoliopsida > Solanales > Solanaceae > Nicotiana > Nicotiana glauca. Next base: position 4,994 of record MU666491.1, read on the forward strand.
TTGGTCTCCAGCTGATTGGTAAGGCTCTTCCCCGATCTTTTTTGTCATACTTCGGACCGATGGAGGGCTGATCCGATAAGCTCAAGCTATCGGGGCTTACTGGTTTGTTTGGAGATCATGCGTCAAATTCTGGGGCCTTCGGGAACTCTACCCACGATGAAGGTCATTTTCAGGTGGCTCGGTGAGGCCTGTTAATTTTGAAGTGGATATCCCTTTTAGGGAGTGTAAGGTCGGAGTACGTTTGCGGAGTTTGCCTATGTTTGGGGCGCTTCTTTGGGGCTCCATGGAGCTTTAGAGATTGGAGATTCCGAGTTTTACTCCTCTGGATGGGGGATCGCGAGCCCAGGTGCACGCCTTGTGTCTGGTATTGGTGTTTCGGACTCTTCGTGACCCTGTTTCTTGGGGGCCGGGGGCTCCAAATGTGAAATGCTTGTCTTGAGCACGGAGATAATTCGTGCGGTCCATTGACCTTAGTTGTATACTGGAGGACGTTTCTTGGATCAGGCATCGACCCGTCGATTTTTATCAAGGCCATTAGCTTCCTGGAGCTTACATCTAGCAGGTGATTCGCCATTGCCTTTTGTATATAAGAGGGGTGGCTTCGGCCTTTTTCCAAGACTTCACTATTTTTGGGTAGTTGTTCTTCTGTTTCGGCATAGGGCTCCCTATTTTTGAAAGTGCGAAAAGCATCGGTGCTTTTTTGCTTTATTTCGCTAGTTCTGCCATAGTCATGGCGACCACCTCAGAACTGGGGCAAAGGGCGGAGAATGTTGTTCTCAGTGCTGGAGAGTCGAAGGATTTCGCTCTGGAGTCGGCATCCTTGATAAGAGAGGAACACTTGGAGATGGCGAGGCGATACTGCGGGTGGAGCAACGGGGCTACACTGTGGGTGTTTTCCCCAGATGAAGGCATCACGGACTCTGCTGATGGGTTCTTTGCGTTCGACTTTCTTGATAAGGTCGTGCTGGATTATTTCTTAAAGTATCGGGTTACTCTAGCACAGATTCATCTGAAGTTTTGGTGAACGGTGCTGATGATGAGATTCTTTGCGGAGAAACCCGAACTTGAATTCATGTTTGACCATCTCATTAGGCTATATCGGCCTTTTCTTCATCGATGACTATTAACCTTGAGGGGTCGTTCGCCCACACCCTTTGTTGTTGACAATGAGGAAGGAAAAAATCAAGAGTGGGCAAGTTGGTTCGTCCGAGTTAGGACGACCGATATTATTCTTGTGGAGTTTCTGCCATTCCCTGAAGGGTGGAATCATGCACGTAAGTGAGGCGCCTTGTCGCTCTTTCAGATTTTGTTCATGGAAAAAATTGGCCAAGCACTCAATGCTATTTTCTTTGTTGCATCAACTTCGTGGATGCCAGGCCAAGTTCATGATTTGCCAGGCTGGGTTCGGAGGTTGGTGACCCATTCGTCTAGCGACGAACGCAGGTGGTGAGCTATGTCTCGCGTTAAGTGGGGAGTGGACCATTAAGGTACATTCGTATGTTGCTTTTCTCCTGCTGATATGTACCCGAGGTGAATTCTCCCATCTCATTAATGTTGGATTCACTGCTTGTAGATATCGGGCAGTTTCTCAGGGTGAGACAAAGCTTTTTCGGAGAAGAGATGGAGTCGTCGGCCTCCAAGCCGAGAAATGGCAGTAATAAGAGGGACCGGAGCCCACAATATGAAGGATCCCTCAGTGGTACTGGTCGGGCTTGTGTTTCTGAAGGCGGGGCAGTTCCCGGGGGGCCTGTTTCTCGAAAAATGGCTCCCTTGAGTGAGCACGTTATGCCCGAGGTCGGTTTTTCTAGGGTTGCAGGAGCAGCACTAACAGGAGCATGTTCTGATCTTGAGGAAATTTTCCTTCTTCACTTTTCGGTGAGTTTGTGCATAATTTTCTCATATCCTGTATCTTCCTCTTCTTATTAAATCTTTCCTGCGCAGGCCTGTGATAGGCTTAAGTCCGCGTTGTTTCATAAAAAGGCCAAGTTCTAGAGGATTCTGGATGAGGGAGAATACCTTAAGCTTCTTTTCAAGGAGAAGGAAGTTGAGCTGCAATATTGGCGATATGAGGCGTATCGGAGCTCGAACTATGAGAGCTATTTGATGGAGCATGTAACTTCCTGTAGTGCATTCTTTGTATATTTCTAATTTTAAGGCTAATTTCTTCTTGCCATATTAGTTGCAGAAAAAGGCAAAGGCCTTGGAGTACCTTAAAGATGATGTGAACCGTGTCAAGGTCGCTTGTGAGAAGCTGAAACAAGCCAGAGAAAACAGAAAATAGAATAGTTTCCATGCTTCAATTCTCATTTTTCAATCCATTCCTCAAGTTTTCACTTCACAATCAACAAGGTTATATATTTGTGTACCTGGGAAAGCAAAAATAAGAAGAAAGGGCAGAATCAGCAAAGGCAAGGCAGTATCAGCAACAAAGATTAGCTCAACCAGCAATGTAACAGTGATTTCCCAAAATTAAACTTGAATCAGCTCTAAAATCACCCAGAACTCAACTCATTTCAAACCAACATGACTCAAGAATGGTTTCAGAAGTTGGGAACTTTGAAAAATCACCTAGAAGTCAATGGAACAGTGTTTCTGCAGAAGTTTTCAGCCGTTTTCTTTTGTGTGAATTTTTAGCTCTTCTAAAATATGATTTGAGCTGCAAGTAGCAATGCCTTTATAGGCAAGCTACTAGGGCAGCCTTATGGGTTTAGTTATTTCAATTTAGTCATTTTCAAATTTTTTTTTTTTGCTACTTAGTCCTTTATTTCTGACTTGGTAACCAAGTAAGTACATTCTGCAGCTTCTAAGAAGCTTCTTGGGTGGTTACTTGAGATATTCTCTCAGTGAGCTACCCTAATTGCCCTTTAGTTTCCCTATTTTTACTTTAGCATAAATCATATGGGTCAAAGCTGACCCAATGACCCAATGCAATTTGAATGAGCTACCTTTGTTAATTGAGTCTGGGGAAGCCCAACTTCCACCAATACACTCAGTTTTAAAAATTGAGAGATCTAAAATGTCTTAATAGATCAAGTAGCCTAAATGACTCAATGATTAATCGACTAGACTAAAGAATCTAAATTAAACCAATTAACAAGCTAAGAAACAAGTTAAAATACTAACCTAAAATTAACGTGTATAGGAAGCAAAACTGGGAAAACAAAACAACCGATGGGTCGAGAAAACGAGAAAAAGCAGAAAATAGAACATGAAGATGAAATCTAGATAAAAACCGAAAAACAAAAAAGAAAATACTCACTGAGGCTCAAGCAAATGAGGAAAGGAGTCCGAACCTTCGATTTCTCATTTTTTTTGGCAAACTATGATATTAATCGTGCGTTCTTGATAAGAACACACGAATAACATCACAATAAACCCAAATCTTCAAACAAAACTTGAATCAAGAACTTTTTGAGAATTAGGGTTCATCCGTTCGATCTAAGATTCGAAGGATTCGAGAGTGATTCGAGGGAAATGGAGCTGATATTTGGAATGAGGAGAGGGAAGGGGTCCTAGGGTCTTAATTTGGTAGCGTTTGCAGTCGTTTAGGGCCACGCCACCGGCGAAGAAACTGGGGGGTTTAGGGGCGGCTGGTTTGTCTCTAGGGTTCGAGATGATGGGTTGTGAGAGACGATGGAGATGGGGTGGGTAGGGGCATTAGGACATTTATATACTTTGAAGACCTCACTTCCCAACCGTTGTATGAGGAAAACCTCGACGGTCCAGATGGCTTGTAGCAAAACGGGGTCGTTTGGGTGGTAAGGGGGACTGGACCAGTTTTTGGGCCGGGTTGCGGGGATTTTGGAGGGTATTTGGGGTGCATTTGGCCCAAATTCGGTCTTTATATTAAGAACTCAATTTCTTTTATTTTTCTTTTCAAACTAAAACTCCTTTTTTTCAAATTAAAATAAAAACCTAAATTAAATCTTAAAAACTAAATTAACCTACCAAATTATATTAAATGCTCAACAAAACTAATTTACTCCTAATTTAGAAGAAAAACAACAAAATTCGAAATTAAAGAGTAGAAAATGCAGTATGAACTATTTTATTGGTATTTTCTTTCATTTTTTGTAATATTAGTTAAATAATTAACCTATAAATGTAAAATTGGATCCTAAAGGCAAATGCATTATTTTTGCTTTTTTTATGAATTACATAAATTAAATATGCACACGAAAATACAAACAAACACAAAAATCATACAATAATTCCTAACAATCAAAAAATTAAAGGAAAAATCCTAATTTTAGGAACTTTGTAGGAGTAATTCATGTGAGGCAAAAATCATGCGCTCACACATGGTATCCCAGTTTCCATCATATCAGATCGGGGCACTCAGTTTACTTCCTAGTTTTGGAAGTCGGTTCAGTGAGAGTTGGGCACTCAGGTGTAGTTGAGCACAACTTTTCACCCTCATACGGACGGGCAGTCCGAGCACACCATTCAGATATTGGAGGATATGCTACGTGCCTGTGTTATTGATTTCGGAGGGTCATGGGATCAGTTTCTATCGCTTGCAGAGTTTACCTACAACAACAGCTATCAATCCAACATTCAGATGGCACCGTATGAGGCTTTGTATGGGAGACGGTGTAGATCTCCAGTTGGTTGGTTCGACCCCGGCGAGGATAGGTTATTAGGGACATATTTGGTTCAGGATGCTTTGGATAAAGTGAAGGTAATTCAGGAGAGACTTCGTACGGCGCAGTCGAGGCAGAATAGCTATGCGGATCGGAAGATTCGAGATGTATCATACATGGTTGGTGAGAAGGTCCTATTAAAGGTTTCACCCACAAAGGGTGTTATGAGATTCGGAAAGAAAGGAAAGTTGAGTCCACGATTTATTGGGTCTTTTGAGGTACTTTAGAGGGTTGGGGAGGTGGCTTATGAGCTTGCCTTGCCACCCAACTTGTCGAGTGTGCATCCAGTTTTCCATGTTTCCATGCTACTGGAGTATATTAGGGACCCGTCCCATGTTCTGGATTTTAGTACAGTTCAGTTGGAGGGTGATTTGACCTATGATGTAGATCCAGCAGCTATTTTGGAGCGGCAAGTTGGGAAGTTGAGGTCAAAGGATATAACTTTAGTAAAGGTGCGGTGGAGAGGTCGGCCCGTGGAGGAGGCTACCTGGGAGATCGAGCGGGAGAGATGGATCAGATATCCCCACCTGTTTAGGGCTTCAGGTATGTTTCTTGACTCGCTCGAGGACGAGCGTTTGTTTAAGTTGAGGAGGATGTGACGACCCGACCCATCGTCTCATGAGTTACCGCCCCGTTTCCCCTATTTTTTGCTTCTTTATGCTTCATTATCTGTGTCTTTTCTAATCGAGTTGGTTTGGAGAATCCTTGGTAGGAAATGAGACACTTAGTCTCTTTAAGGAAGGCTTAGTTTGGAAAAGTCAACCAGATGTTGACTTATGTGTTAATGGGCTCGGATATGATTCCCGATGATTCGGTTAGCTTCGAGGGATGATTTTTGACTTAGGAGTGTGATTGGAAGTGATTTTCTTTGGAGGTCCGGTGTCGAATTAGGCTTGAATTGGCAAAGCTAGTATTTTGGCAATTTTCGGTTGATAGGTGAGATTTTGATCTGAGTGTCAGAATAGTATTCCGAGATTTGTTGTAGCTTCGTTACGTAATTTGCAATGTGTGTGTAATATTTCAGGTCACTTGGAGGTAATTTGGTCGAGTTTTTGATCAAATGCGTATTTCGGAAATTTTAGAAGAACTTAGGCTTGAATCTGATGTAATTTGATGGGTTTGGTGTTGTTTGAGGTGTTTTGATGATTGGAATAGGTTTGATTGAGGTTTTAGGAGGTGTTGGTGCATTTGGTTGAGGTCCTGGGGGCCTGGGGTAATTTTAGATGGCTAACGGGAAGAATTTGGACTTGAGTTATTGCAGAAAATTTTATTGTTGTTGGTATTTCCGCAACTGCGCAAAGGGGACCACAGGTGCGGTCTCCCAAGTGCGAAGAGGAGGCGCAGGTGTGAGTTTTGGTAGGGGCAGCTGTTTCTGCAGAAGCGGACGAGGAGTCGCATCTACGGAGCCGCAAATACAGAAACTTGGTCGCAGATGCGGGTTAGGGGAGTAAAGCTGGAACCACAGATGCAGATATGGATCCGCACCTGCGGAGCCGCAGAAGTGGCTATTGAACCGCACATGCAGTGAGGCGGGATTTAATGAAGTTCGGCAGATATGGAGAATCAACCGCAAGAGCGGTATTGCAGAAGCGGATTTTGGACCGCAGATGCGGTTTTTCCTGTGCAGAAGGTTTTTAAGTCCTTCTTCGCGAATTTTGAAGGGTTTATCATTTCTAACTTCAGACTTGGAGAATTGTGGGCGATATTGAAGAGGGATTTGAAGGAGCTTCGATAAGGTAAGGGTTTTTGACTTAAACCACAATCCTATGGTGTTATTTCACAAATTTAGACTGGAAATTTAAAGAAATTATGGACTAAAAATGGCGGTTTAGGGTTTGAACTTAAGAGAGCTAAGACTAGGGATTTGAGGGGTCAAATGGACTCCGATTCTTGTGTTTCTGATATGTATGAACTCGTGGAGAGATAAGGAACTCGTTGGTGTAAAGATTTATGAGTTTTGAGAAGTGGGCCAGTGGCTCGGGTTTTTCAAATTTAGGGATTTTTAATATTTTTTGATTGTTTTCGCTTGGGTCTTGTTCCCTTAGCCTATTGTAATGTATTTGTTGTGGTTTTGGTCAGATTCGGCATGCGAGGAGGTAAATTTGAGAGGCAAGGTCATAGAGAGCTAGAGTTTTGGCCGATTTGAGGTGAGTAATGAATGTAAATGATGTCCTGAGGGTTTGAAACCCCAAATTTGCATATCGTAGTGCTATATTGAGGTGAGACATGTGCTTGATGATGAGCGCGAGGTCGTTTACTATTGGGAATTGGGACTTAGTCCATCCCGAGTGATGTTTTACCGCGTAATTGATTGAAGCTTATTTGATATTATTATTATTTGGACTAATTGTCATAATTGGGCTTCGTGCCAACTATTTGAACCCTTCAGGGGTTGCTATCACTGTTTCATCACTATTTTGACATATTGCTTGAACTCAGTCCAATTGTTTAATAATTCTTTACAAACTCAGCCATCTTTACTCAGATTTGAACTTAAATGATATTTCTAACGATGTTTGGGCTAAGAACTGTTGCTTGAGGGGCTTATGTAATTTCTGGACTGAGTATGGATTGAGCTGCGCGTTGTAGTAGTATTAAATTGATATGGATATGAGGTCGAGGGCCTAGTTGATGTCACGAGATGGATTGTTATTGCGCTTGGGCCGTAAGGGGGCCCTCCCGGAGTCTGCACACCCCCAGTAAGTGCCGTCAACGATAAATAAATGGATTGGGCTGCGGGTACTAGAGGGTACCATATTATGTGTTGATTTTCTTTCTATATCTGTCACTTAATTGCTCATTTGTTATAGCATCTCTACATTTCAACTTCATTGTTTTACTGATTTTACTCCATATGTTTTAAATCATCGAATTGTAGATTACTCTGTGCTTTTCTATGATTTCTTATTCTCAATCATTATTTATATTTATTACTCACTGGGTCGGAGTACTCACATTACTCCCTGCACCTTGCGTGCAGATCCAGGTGGATCTTAGGCTGAGTAAGGATTCTCTGTTGAGCAGTGCATATCTGGGAGCATCGAGGTAGCTGCATGGCATTCGCAGCCCTGATCTCTCTCTTCAATCCGTGTTTTTATTTTCGTATTCCCTAGAGTGACATTTATTAGGTTGATGAACCTGTATTAGAGGCTCAGACTTGTGACACCTGTTCCTTTGGGCTATGTAGTTGGGTTATTGTTCGAATTCCGCATGTTTAACTCTTGCTTCAGGTTTCAAAGTATTATGACTTAGTAAATTATCTCTGTTAATTAATCATGAATGGTGTAAGGAATGGGTTAAGGTTGTTAAGTGGTCGGGCTTGCCTAACAGTGTGTTGGGCGCCATCACGACCGGGGTTTGGGTCGTTACAATTCCTCATCACTACTCCACTGAGGTTAGGTTTGATACTTATTAGGTACTGTTTTGGTGTACTCATGCTGCGCTTGCTGCACATTTTTGTGTAGATCCAAGTACCTCAAATTTACTTTTTTTTTAAAAACTTTGACAAAAATACCCAATTTTACTCTTTGATTCTTATAAATTTGATGTTAAATCTAAGATATTGACACGACCCAAAATACAACTAGACATGATGGAACCTAACCCAACCTGCTGGATAAGCCAGTTAACAATAACCCATTTCAAATGATATTTATTAAGAGAAGAAATGATAATACAACTGAACTATTATACAAAGAATTCCCAGGTAATGGTAGTACTAATCATGAGCTTCTAAGATCTGGATTTTTACAAATCTGAATTGAAATACGTATAACATCTTTTTGAAATGTAAATGAAAATAATTCGAAGCTAATTATACCAAGAATAGTGATAGACATAACTATAATGCAGGTACATCTTCGAGTTCAGCTCCCGCCGTGCACAGCAACATCAACATCCAACATCTACACGCAAGGTGCAGAAGTGTAGTGTTGATACTCAATTTTTCCCTATGTATTTTTACATGAAAATACTTTTAAAATAGCATATATAAGTATTCCCAAATGTTTTAGTATTTTTCCTAATTTTTAAAGAATTTTTAAATCAATTTATTGCCTATTTTAGTAGTACAAGAATTAATAATTATTTCCAAAATTATAATTTTGGTTAATAACTTATTTTATTCTCATATTTATACCAAAATTTAGCTCGGGTAATGTTTATACATTTTTACAAATTTATTTGGTATTTTAAAAGCTAAATTGCATATAATTGCAATTTTAGCCTATTTTAAGAATTAATAGCATTTTACAATTATGAAATTGGTTCCAGTATTTTTAAATTAATATTTGTATATTATTAACTGATCCAGTACTTTTAATTTGTTTCTGAAATCATTTTTTACTATTTTTATAAATTAAAAAGGGAAAAAGTGGCTATTTAAAATCTAGCCCCAGTTCGTTTCAATTATGGCCCAAATTGATCCCCCTAATTGACCCAATTTCTATCCAGCCCGGCCCCAACCCAACCAATTTAACCCGCTCGGCCCTTTCTTTTAATCCAGGCCGTTGATCAAAAGCCGTTGATCATTTTGATCAACGGCCACGATCATTCCTTACCTTTTTTAATCCCCAAAGACTACCATAATCCCCCTCATTCTCTTCTATCAGCCGCCTCTGAAATCCCTCTCCTCTCAAACTCTCTCGAAACCTTAGTCTCCTCACCATCTTCAACCTCAATCTCACTGAAATCCATGGACTCTCAGGCCATGGATAGCTTAAACTCATCTCCCTCTGCTCTAAAACACTTGGTATTCGAAGTTTTGAGATCTAACCTCGATGGTGTCCGTTCAAATCTTCGATGATTCAAGGTTTTATGGCCATCTCCGGCCCAACTCCGGCACACTATGGTGTTTTGAGCCTGGATCTGACTTATCCGACTCATATCGGATCCTTTTCAAAGCCTTTCTCATTTTAGGGTTCCTCTAAAACCCTAGCTATTCAAGGTTTTCTCTGATATTTTCTTAGACCTGTTATATATATGTGCTCTACTTGATTTTTAAACGTTTTCCCCAATTTTCTTTTTTTCGAAAATTACTTCTTTCCGAGTTAGGGTTTTCTGAAAAGCTTAAAATGTTTCTCTTACTTTTCTTTTTCTTTTCTTTATGCGTATTTGTCTATACTATGTTCTTATGTTTTCTTTTCTAACACGCATGTTCTTCTACTGTGCTCTAATGTTTTCCTTTATCATGCATGTTCTTCTATTATGCTCCGTTCCTTCTTCTATTGTGTTTCTATACCATGCTCTCACATGTTTATTCCACTGTGTTTTCCTATATGTTCTTTTGCTATACTATTCCGGTGTTCTTGTGCTCTTCTACTATATTTCTCTACCATGTTCTTAAGTGTTTACTGTTTCACTTCTACTTTACCTTGCTTTAAGACCCATTTAAGCATTTTTTTCCTCTACTATTCTTCTACTCTCATTATGTTTCGAACTTTCTATTGTATTTGTACATCCTCTTATGAAAATTCAGAAAATAAATCTCTGAGCCTGTTACCTCCTTATCCCTGTGCTTGACTCGAGTTGGAAACCCTAGAATTTGGGGGTTCTACCGAGGTTTGGTCACGTGTTTGAACTAGGGTTCTATTTTGGAACCCTTGACTCTTTCAAACTCATTCTGAGTCTATGAAATAAGTTTGAACTTCATTGTTTATGACTCTGAACTTTTAAATTCTTCTACACTTGACTCTTCTATTGAATAGCATGACAAATTTCTTTGTGTTTAAGCGTGGTTGTATGCTTTTATATGTGTGATGAATTCTTTCTTCCGAAAAGGTTTTCCAACTTATGATTGATTCAGAATACGTTTTTTAGGTTTGATTGATTGTTATTGATTTTCCTTAAAGTAAAACCTTTCTTCACCTTTTCTTCCTAGATTCATTCATACCAAAATTCAGACCTTGTGATTTACTGGTTGTTAATTGATTTCCTTTCCTTATTTGCACAAACCGTGTGTTGTTGAGACCTTGCCCTTAAATAGACCTTTATGTATTTACCCCTATTATACTACCTTACACAAAGTGTTTGATTAAATTAGTTCCTTAATTAGTTTTACCATTCAAAATCTGAATCCCTTAGTTAAAGGGGAAACTTGTGTAATTTATTGACAATTGATTTTCAAATTATTCTCCTACCTTATTCTGTTTGCCTTCTACACTATAAAACGGAATGACTCATTTCTCACAAACAACTTTCAATTCAACACTTTTACACACATTATACACTTACAATCTCATAGTTCTCTTCTAAAAACATAGTGTTCTGAATACTTGCTTGCACCTTGGCTTTACAAGACTACTGCTTCCTTTTCTTGTTTCCTTGAAACTAGTATGTTCTAGTTATGATTTCAACCTCACCCCAATGTGTTTATTTTACATCATTTACACTTATATCTACTTTACTATCTATGTTCAATGTTGATTATCATGTTAATTTCTTTGCATATGTTTCTGCTTTGAACCCCTGCACCCATGTTCCCTTCTATGTGCTTTGAGTTGAAGTTCAGAACATGGCAGCATGCAAGTTGATTCTCATGTCTAGACTTGATCCCTTATGGTAATCCTAACTCCCAAACAATGTTGCCTAACAGTTTGGTGGGCTGTGCCAACATTTCCAATTTCTAGGTATGACCATTAGCCTGTCTTTGCTTCCCCTCAGAATCCCTCTTTGAACTTACACTCATTCCTAGGTTTTAAGTTCTGCCCCCCTCCTGTGAGCCTTGCTTTGGGACCTTGAGTTCCCTCTGAAATTGGACACTTGAGGGCTGGCCCTTCCACGCTGCACTATGATTCAATTTTGCAATATATTTTGGTGTGAGCACTGCTCGGAGTCCATTTGAGGCTCCTAGGGAACTCTAACACATCCTAAATAAGAGAAAGGCTTTAGAATATGATCTTTGGAGTTGGTTTACTTCATGCTTCAGACAGGAAGTCTGAATTAGGCTCTCCTTGGTTGTAAATTTTTAGTTTTCTGATGTAATTTTTCTTTTTCTTATTCATTCTGGGTTGTAATAACTTGTAGTAACTATTTGGGGCTATTAGTGAAAAGGGGAGGGTCAATCATGTATGCAAAGGGGTAGATATAATGTTCATAGGGAATATTTTACACTTCTGCACTCATATCCTGCTCTCAGCTTTCACTTTTGTATTTCATATAGATACTATGCCTATAGGTTATGCATTTCATATAGAAACCATGTCTGTAGGTTTCTTCATTATATAGGTACTACGTCTATAGGTTATGCATTTCATATAGAAACCATGTATATAGGTCTGCATTTCATATAGAGACCATGTATATAGGTTTCTGCAATTTTACATCTCATATAGAGACCATGTCTATAAGTCATTTCTAAAATGTTGCATATCATATAGATAATATTCCTATAGGACTTCCTGGATTTTGCATCTGCATCTGTCACTAGGCAAACCTGTTTATAGGTTTAAATAACTAACATCATTTTAGATACCATGCCTATAGGACTTTTGCACTCTTGTTTCGCTTGTAAAAAAATGTTTTAAAATCAGTAAAGCCTAGAAAGAATGCCTGTAGGAACTATCAACTAAATCTGAATCATATATTCGCTTATGTCTAAAACCAGTAGTAACAATAACGACTGCAGAATTTATATTCCTGTAATTGGCAATTTCTTCCCCTTAAAATCAGTGTACTTCTTTTCTGAAACTAATAGATATCATGCCCATAGGTTTTCATTTAACACTTAGGCAAGCCATAAGATAACTTGTAAATTGAATCAGATTCTATTAACTACAACCAGCAGGCAGGCCTGATTCGGGTTTCTTATCTGAAATATGTAATAGATCAGTCTGCCACAACTCTTAAGTTTAATTGTACCCTAATAAGTACGTGTAAGACATGCTAATACTATATGCTTCTCTTTGTGAAGGAGGTTTGTTTGAGCCTTTCTATCTGTTATGTGCTTCTCCCCCATATTTGTTACATATGTATTTTTATTGTCACCTTAAAATTTTGTCCTTTGAAACTATAAAACCTAACACCCCTTCCCTTTAGGATTAGTAGTCCCAAATACCTCCAGGGCTGATAGGATGGGGGTGGGTAATAGCATGCAATAAGTAAAACGATACCATTCTACGTTTAATACCTTAACGGGGTGGGAAAGGGTAGATATGGATATGATGACCACGCGATAACACCACATGTATAAACAGTTACCTGGTGTTGTATGGGGTGATCCATATTATGTATAAACTTAGGACTCCCTCCCTTACTTGTTTATTTTATTCAGAATTTCAAACTGCTTTTTCTCAAACTTCAGCTTCTTTAACTGCTTTTAACTTCAATTACTTGCAACAAGTGTGTGAAATTTTCCCTTTTTTACTCGTTTATTCAGAATTTTAAGTTGCTTCTTCTCTCAAATTTCAACTTCTTTAACTTCGTTTAACTGCAATTACTTACAACAATTATGTGAAACCCCTCCCCCCTATTTGTAGCTCTTACTTGTCTATTTGTTGTTTGCACTTAAAGTCACAATTATAGTATGGTGTGACGACCTGACCCGTCGTCTCAGGTATTACTGCCTCGTTTTCCCCATTTTCAGCTTCCTTATGCCTCATTATCCGTATCTTGCGTAATCAGATTGATTTGCAATGGTTTTGATAAGAAACAAGACACTTAGTCTCTTTTAAGAAGGCTTAGGTTGGAAAAGTCAACCGAATGTTGACTTATGAGTTAGAGGGCTCGGATGTGAATTCCGGTAGTTTGGTTAGCTCCGGGAGGAAATTTGTGACTTGGGAGTGCGATCGGAATTGAATTTGGAGGTCCAGAGTAGGATTAGGCTTGAATTGGCGAAGTTGGAATTTTGGCAAATTCCAGTTGATAGGTGAGATTTTGATTCGAGGGTCGAAATGGAATTCCGAGAGTTGCTATACCTTCATTTGGTGATTATGGATATGTGTGCAAATTTTAGGTCATTCGGACATCGTTTGGTCGGGTTTTTGATCGAAAGTGCATTTCGGAAGTTCTTGAAGAACTTAGGCTTTGATTTGGTGAAATTTGAGGATTTTGATGTTAACGATGGTGATTTGATGATTTGAGCAAGTTTGAATAAAGTAATAGATCATATCTGTGCTTTTGGTTGAGGTCCCGGGGGCCTCGGGGTAATTTCGGATGGTTATACGGATGATTCGGAGTTTGTTGCAGGTTTGAAGTTTTGCTGGTTCTGTCATTTCTGCAACTGCGAAAAAGGGACCGCACTAGCGGTTTCGCAGATGCGGCGTATTGATCCGAAAATGCGGTGACCGCAGAAGCGGTTCTAGACTGCATAAGCGGTCCAAGGGATTTTAAGGCTGACCGCATAAGCGGTCATTTGGTCGCGTGTGCGGTGACCGCAGGTGCGGTTATTTGACCGCATAAGCGATAATGACTGGGCAGAACCATATTAAGCCTTCTTCGCGAATTTTGAAGGAGAACACTTTGGACTTCGGACTAAGGCGATTTTTGGGCGATTTTGAAGAGGGTTTTGAGAGTCTTCATCAGGTATGGATTCTTGGTCTTAGGTTATGTTGTTATGGTGTAAAAACATGGATTACCACTGAAAATCCAAGGGAATTAAGGGAAAAATAGAGGTTAGGGCTTGAAACTTGAAAGAGTTTAAACTAGTGATTTGAGGGGCCAAATGGACTCCGATTTTTGTGAATTTGGTATGTATGAACTCGTGGAAAGATAAGGAAACCGATGATGTTAATTTTATAATTTGTTAAGAAGCGGTCCCGGAGCTCAGGTTTTGCTAGTTTCGAGATTTTTGCTATTTCTCGATTTCTTTCGATTGGGTATTGTCCCCTTAGAATATTGTGATGCATT
>MU666500.1:3323-18773 GCA_026770625.1 Nicotiana glauca
TGCCCATGACCATTGTTTTAAAAAAGGGAATAGACACACGATAGTGGGAGTCCCAGGGAATATCATGGCTGATAGAGAGTTTCTTAATGATTTTAAGTGTCAGGGGTGGGCTGGAAAGAGGGCAGTATTTTTGGGTATAAAAGAAGAACTTCACAGATAGAAAGGGGGAATTTTTTGAAGGAAAAAAGGCTGATATACACTCTAGTATACACAGCCTTAAACCATCAGTTTGGGAGCTTCAACCATCAGTTTTAGGGGTCTCTTTAGCCATCAGTTTCAGAGAGTGTTTGAGAGAAAAATAGATACTCTAAGAGACAGTGCTGAAACTTCAGCTTAGGAGCTTTCAAACGATCAGTTTTAGAGCTCTAACCATCAGTTTAAAGGCTCTTTTAGCCATCAGTTTCAGAGGGTGTTGGGAGGAATTGGGGAGTCTTAAGAGTTTTTTTTTTCAGACAGTTTTTAGCCTATCAGTTTGAAGCTTAAGAGTTCTTTTCGAGCTTCTGATTTCCAGTCCTCGAAAAGTCCTGTCCAGCTTTGGGGAAAACGATAGGTTCAGAGATTAGAACAAAAGATATTCATCCTGGAAAACAGACCATATACATTCTGAAATACACACTGGGAATAGATACCATTCTGGAATAGAAAACAGTAGAGAAAAGCTAAAGGAAAACATCGTTCCATTAACCTTGTTGCTCGGTTTAAGTCTGCTCTATTTTTCAGTTCCAGAGGTTTCTTTTGAGTTTACTTAAGTGTTGTTTCGTTTGTTGATTGGTCTTGGAGTTCTTGCTGTGTGGGTTTTCTCAAAGTTTGCTGTGGGTCAGATTTCTTTTTCCTGAGATTTTGATTTTCTCCCGGGCTATATACTACTATTCCATAGTGGTTTTGGTTGTTGCTGGGATCTGTTGCTGCTGTGTTTGCTATTGTGTGCTATCGAACTGCTACTGATCTCTTTCCCTCCATCTTTCTTTGCTTTCGAATTCCAGGTACGCCTTTGAAACATAGCTGATGTAACTGTTTGAACCGAGAGATCGGATTTTGAAATGAAGTGCTACCCCGGAAATCATCGTTAAAAATGGATGCTAGTTTTTTATTCGTGCTTATGCTTTACCTGGTTTCTATTTTTTTTTTATATGTTGGTTTTGTATAATGTTAATGAAATTCGAATTGTGTAAAAGCTAGTAAGTTCGGACTGGAATTTGTATTGAAACTTTAGATAAACAATTCTTTAAAGCCATGTAGTTTGAGCATGTTGAGATGGTAGTTTGATTTATTTAACCACTAATATAGGATAGCTTGAATCACATCGACTTTCTCCGCTTGATTTCCTTTAACCTGTTTATAGTCAAGTAAATAATATAAGTAGCCCAAGGCTTGGATTCCAATACTAGTTCAACTATGGTCACCCAGTTTCGAATTCATCAATTAATATCGGATTAAGAGTAGTGAAAATCCAAGATAAATAGGCTCACATCTAATAAATAAGCCATTGCGAATTATCTCTTCATGACGTAGTTGATTAATCTCCTTATCAGTTTATACCCTTCGGTCAATCTTAGTCTTGATTTAACAAGTCACAAATGCGGTACCATCTTGTATAGGTCCTAATTGAAAATAACCTCAACGGACATTTTCTAGATAAATCAATTTTTGCCTAGTCTAATAATCGCTTTAAATCGGCATAGGTTAAAATGAATGACCTGGGCACATTTTTGATCCACATATTCGTCAGTCCAGGTCAAGATTAGATCCATCTTATCCGAAAATGCCAAGTGTACAGTTTCAAGTTAATAAAAACGGTCTAGAATCATTTAAAACATGCGATTCATAACCTGTATTAGAATCAGATATTTTAGCCATTTATAATAGTTTAAGCGACCGTGATAGAACCACGGGGTCCGGGGGTGCCTAACACCTTCCCTCGGGTCAACAGAATTCCTTACTTAGAATTTCTGATTCGCAGACTTCATTTGGAAAGTCGAAATTTCCTAGATTCGGGATTTAAATAAATCGGTGACTTGGGACACCTTAATTTATTCCAAGTGGCGACTCTGAAATAAATAAAACAATCCCGTTTCTAATATTGTCACTTTAATTGGAAAAAACTCCTTTATACACTCCCTCGAAAGGGGGCGCGCCAAAAGGAGGTGTGACAGGATTCATCATCAGTAGGCGAGGCATTGAGTTAGACCCGTCGAAGATCAAATCCATTCAGGAGTTGCCACCTCCAAAGAACAAAACCGAGGTAATGAGTTTGTTGGGAAGGTTAAATTATATCAGTAGGTTTATCGCTCAACTCACTGCGACTTGTGAACCCATTTTTCTGTTACTGAAGAAAGATGCTGCAATAGAATGGACGGAAGAGTGTCAGGAGGCATTTGACCAGATTAAAGGGTACTTATCAAACCCGCTTGTGCTGGTTCCACCCGAGCCAGGGAGGCCGTTGATTCTTTATCTAACGGTTTTAGATAATTCATTTGGTTGTGTACTGGGGCAACACGACATCACAGGAAGGAAGTAGCAGGCCATCTATTACCTCAGCAAGAAGTTTACGGTTTATGAGGTTAAGTACACTCAACTTGAGAAGACATGTTGCGCCCTAACTTGGGTGGCACAGAAGTTGAAGCATTATTTGTCATATTATACAACTTACCTCATATCTCGTCTGGACCCATTGAAGTATATTTTCCAGAAGCCTATGCCCACATGGGAGATTGGCAAAGTGGCAGATTTTGCTTACGGAGTTCGACATTGTTTACATGACTCGGACTGTGATGAAAGCATTGGCGTTGGTGGATCACTTGGCCGAGAATCCGGTGGATGAAGAATATGAGCCATTGAGGATGTATTTCCCTGATGAAGAAATGATGCATGTCGACAAGATGGAGTTGACTGAAGAACCAGGATGGAAGCTTTTCTTTGATGGGGCTGTAAATGCAAAGGGATTTGGAGTAGGAGCGGTACTTATTTCCAAAACAGGGCATCATTATCTTGTTACGGCTCAGTTATGGTTCTATTGTACCAACAACATGGCCGAGTATGAGGCATGCATTTTGGGCTTATGGTTAGCGGCGGACATGGATGTCCAGGATGTTTTGGTCTTGGGAGACTCGGACCTCCTGGTACATCAGATTCAAGGTGAATGGGAAACACGAGATTTGAAGCTCATACCATATCGACAATGCTTACACGATCTATGTCAACGGTTTCAATCAGTGGAGTTCAGGAACATCCCGAGAGTTAATAATGAGGTTGTCGATGCTTTGGCCACCTTAGCATCGATGTTGCACCATCCGAATAAAATTCATGTTGATCTGTTGCACATTCAGGTTCATGATTAGCATGCTTATTGTAACATGATAGAGGAAGAACTAGAGGGTGAACCATGGTTCTATGATGTCAAGTAGTACCTCAGGATGGGGATATACCCGGAGCAGGCCACAGGAGATCAAAAGAGAGCCATTCGGCGGCTGGCCAATGGATTTTTCCTCAGTGGAGGAGTTTTGTACAAAAGAACGCCGGACTTGGGATTACTGAGATGCATAGACGCTAGTCAAGCCACGAAAATTATGATAGAGGTGCATTCTGGAGTTTGTGGGAAACATATGAGCGGATATGTATTGGCGAAGAATATTTTTTGAGCGGGTTATTATTGGCTCACTATGGAGCGTGATTGTATCGGCTTCATGCGGAAATGCCATCAGTGTCAGATACACGGAGATCTGATTCATTCTCCACCAACATAGTTACACACGATGTCAGCACCATGGCCTTTTGTTGCATGGGGCATGGATGTCATTGGACCTATTGAGCCAGCAGCTTCCAACGGTCACAGGTTCATTCTGGTGACCATTGATTATTTTACCAAGTGGGTTGAGGCTAAAACTTTCAAGTCGGTAACCAAGAAAGCAGTGGTGGATTTCGTTCATTCCCATATCATCTGTAGATTTGGGATCCCAAAGGTGATCATCACGGATAATGGTGCTAACCTTAACAGCAGTCTGATGAAAGAAGTATGTCAACATTTTAAGATTATACATCGCATTTCTACCCCGTATCATCCCAAGGCAAATGGAGCGGTTGAGGTAGCCAACAAGAATATAAAGAAGATATTGAGGAAGATAGTAGAAGGGTCCAGACAATGGCATGAAACTTTACCATTTGCATTATTGGGTTATCGCACTACTGTTCGTACTTCTGTAGGTAAAACTACTTATTTGTTGATATATGGGACCGAAGCGGTGATACCGGCTGAGATTGAAATTCCGTCTCTCCGGATTATCGCTGAGGCTGAGATTGATGATGATGAATGGGTCAAAGCCCGATTGGAGCAGTTGAGCTTGATTGATGAAAAGAGATTGGCAGCAGTATGTCATGGCCAAATGTACCAAAAGAGGATGGCAAGAGCATATAATAAGTAGGTACTTCCCAGGAAATTCGAAGTGGGGCAACAAGTGTTGAAACGAATCCTCCCACACCAGGCTGAAGCAAAGGGCAAGTTCGCCCCGAATTGGCAAGGACCATTCATTATGACCAGAGTGTTGTCCAATGGCGCTTTATGTTTGACAGATATTGAAGGAAGATGTATAGACATGGCTATCAATTCTGACGCAGTCAAGAGATATTATGTATGATTTCTTTTGGTTGTAATTGTTTTGTTTGTTTGTACTTGGCACTGTATCGGAGAATGAAATGACGGAGGCAATTTGTTCTTCTATCCAAACATTTTAACCCTTGCTTCCCCTTTTGAGCCTTATTTATTCTTTCATACCCCTCTTTTGCAATCAGTAATGAAAATGATAAAAAAGAGAGAAAGGAGAATTATAACAAAAAAACAAAAGAAAGTAACAAGAAAACAAAGGAAGTGTGAACTACGTTCGACCTGATTTCTCAAAGAGGATACGTAGGCACCTCATGGCTCGGTTATAGTGTAATAAAAGTCAAAAGATCCCCAAACAAGAAAACTGGGGCGGAAGTTATGTTTTTAAATTTCGGGAAAGAAATTTGATTCCAAGAGTTGTAACATTTTACCCATCAAAATTATTTTAAAACTCGTGATACCCTTTTCTTTTAAGCCATGTACCAAGAATTTCAATCCCCAGTTGATGTCCAAAAAGACCTCCCGATGAGTATCCGAGAAGTACCAAGTCAGGCGAATGGAAGTCGGAAATAACACTCTGATCCCCAGCGAAAAGATGATCACAAGCCGAAGAGAATTGATAGCCAAAGAATCCTCAGCAGAGAGAGTCTTATCGGCAACACTCCAATCCCCAGTTGAAAAATAAAATGAGAGAGTCTTATCGGTGAAAACCTTCACATGCACCATAAGGCGACGGAAGTTGAGAGAAATAAAATGAGAGAGTCTTATCGGTGAAAACCTTCACTGGCACCATAAAGCGATGGGAGTTGAAAGAAATGAGAGAGTCTTATTAGTGAAAACCCTTCGAAGGGCACTATGAGGTGACAAGGAGTTAAAAAAGGGGACGAGAGAGATAAGGTGGACAGAAAGGATTCGCCGAGGCATCGAACAGAACAAAGATGCGGATTCGCAAAAGAGTTGGGTTACGGGGCCTTTTGAAATGCAAAGTAAGGCCATCAGAAAGTTTGATTGATATAAATAGATTGGGTTGGTTAATCCAGAATGCACGACATGATCATTGGGATCGGTTATACCTTTCAGATGAGTTCTTTTCCTTTTTGTTCAGAAAGACTTTTTTTTTTCTGTCTCTTAAAGTCATCATTTTTCATTTCTTTTGTTTAAAGATTCTTCAATGGTAGTTTGTGTTTAAGAAGGATTTTCAGAGCCTACTACCAGTTTCCAATATGGTGCAAAACGAAATTTGGATAGGACTGGACAAAGATAAGCGTAATGGAACAAGAAAGGTGCCGTTGTAAGGCCAAGAGGAATATCATCCCCCAGCAAATAATATCATCCCCAACAAATTTTGATAGTGTAATGGAACGCAGAGCAGGGAAGGAGAAAAGGGAAAAACTATCCCCAGCAGGAGTGGCACAACCACTCACCATGTTTTAAACTAACAAATTTTCTTTGATTTGAAGCAGGTAAAGGAAATGGCATTGATGGCAGAAAGGCATCAAACTGGGGCAGAAAATTTTCCTTTCATTTTTGAAAATTTTCTGGAAGTCAGGTATCCAATTGGGGAAGAAGAAAGATAACACCAGTCTTAAGGGCAGTGATCTTTGAACCAGTATTATCCCCAGTAGTTTTGGAGAAAGGAAAACATGTGAAGTGGTCTTAGAAGAAGCTAGATGACACAAGGGAACTGGTCTAAGCCAGTGTTATCCCCAGCAGTGTTGAAAGAAGGAAAATAACTAGTTTTAATTAAGAAAGTTGTAGCCCCAGTGGACAGAACAAAAGGATGAAATTTGTGTTCAAAAAAAGGAAAAGGCCAGTGTCGTCCCCAACAGTTTTGGAAGTATGAAGCACCAGTTTTGAAGGAATGAAAATTCCCCCAGCAGTGTTATCCTCAACAGTGTTATCCCCAGTAGTTTGCAGAAGACAACATAGGTTTTGAGGGAAGCAGTTTCTGAAGAAAGATAATCAAGATAGAAGGAAAAATGGTTTAGGAGAAGGAAGGAACAACGACGATAGAACGCAGTTGTTGAAGTCAGGAGCCCGCCTGGAGAACGGAGGCGTTATCATTTTAAGTTGTTGAATTTAGGAGCCTGCCTGGAGAATGGAGGCATTATCATTTTAAGTTGTTGAAGTCAGGATCCCGCCTGGAGAATGGAGGCGTTATCATTTTGAGTTGTTGAAGTCACTAGCCCGCCTGGAGAATGGATGCATTATCATTTTAAGTTATTGAAGTTAGGAGCCCACCTGGAGAATGGAGGCGTTATCATTTTAAGTTGTTAAAGTCAGGATCCCGCTTGGAGAATGGAGGCGTATTCATTTTGAGTTTTGAAGTCAGGAGCCCGTTTGGAGAATAGAGGCATTATCATTTTAAGTTGTTGAAGTCAGGAGCCCGCCTGGAGAATGGAGGCGTTATCATTTTGAGTTGTTGAAGTCAGGAGCTCGCCTTGAGAATGGAGGCGTTATCATTTTAAGTTGTTGAAGTCAGGAGCCGGCCTGGAGAACGGAGGCATTATCATTTTGAGTTTTGAAGTCAGGAGCCCGCCCAGAGAATGGAGGCGTTATCATTTTGAGTTGTTGAAGTCAGGAGCCCGCCTGGAGAACGGAGGCGTTATCATTTTAAGTTGTTGAATTTAGGAGCCTACCTGGAGAATGGAGGCATTATCATTTTAAGTTGTTGAAGTCAGGAGCCCGCCTGGAGAATGGAGGCGTTATCATTTTAAGTTGTTGAAGTCAGGAGCCCGCCTGGAGAATGGAGGCGTTATCATTTTGAGTTGTTGAAGTCACTAGCCCGCCTGGAGAATGGATGCATTATCATTTTAAGTTGTTGAAGTTAGGAGCCCGCCTAGAGAATGGAGGCGTTATCATTTTAAGTTGTTAAAGTCAGGATCCCGCTTGGAGAATGGAGGCGTATTCATTTTGAGTTTTAAAGTCAGGAGCCCGTTTGGAGAATAGAGGCATTATCATTTTAAGTTGTTGAAGTCAGGAGCCCGCCTGGAGAATGGAGGCGTTATCATTTTGAGTTGTTGAAGTCAGGAGCTCGCCTGGAGAATGGAGGCGTTATCATTTTAAGTTGTTGAAGTCAGGAGCCCGCCTGGAGAATGGAGGCGTTATCATTTTAAGTTGTTAAAGTCAGGAGCCCGCCTGGAGAACGGAGGCATTATCATTTTGAGTTTTGAAGTCAGGAGCCCGCCTGGAGAATGAAGGCGTTATCATTTTAAGTTGTTGAAGTCAGGAACCCGCCTGGAGAATGGAGGCATTATCATTTGAAGTTGTTGAAGTCAGGAGCCTGCCTGGAGAATGGAGGCGTTATCATTTTAACTTGTTGAAGTCAGGAGCCCACCTGGAGAATGGAGGCGTTATCATTTTAAGTTGTTGAAGTCAGGAGCCCGCCTGGAGAATGGAGGCGTTATCATTTTGAGTTGTTGAAGTCAGGAGCCCGCCTGGAGAATGGAGGCGTTATCATTTTAAGTTGTTAAAGTCAGGAGCCCGCCTAGAGAATGGAGGCGTTATCATTTTGAGTTTTAAAGTCAGGAGCCCGTCTGGAGAATGGAGGCGTTATCATTTTGAGTTGTTGAAGTCAGGAGCCCGCCTGGAGAATGGAGGCGTTATCATTTTGAGTTGTTGAAGTCAGAAGCCCGCCTGGAGAATGGAGGCATTATCATTTTAAGTTGTTGAAGTCAGGAGCCTACCTGGAGAATGGAGGCGTTATCATTTTGAGTTGTTGAAGTCAGGAGCCCGCCTAGAGAATGGAGGCGTTATCATTTTAAGTTGTTGAAGTCAGGAGCCCGCTTGGAGAATGAAGGCGTTATCATTTTGAGTTTTTGAAATCAGGTGCCCGCCCGGAGAATGGAGGCGTTATCATTTTGAGTTGTTGAAGTCAGGAGCCCGCCTGGAGAATGGAGGTGTTATCATTTTGAGTTGTTGAAATCAGGAGCCCGCCTAGAGAATGGAGGCATTATCATTTTAAGTTGTTGAAGTCAGGAGCCCGCCTGAAGAATGGAGGCATTATCATTTTGAGTGTTGAAGTCATGAGCCCGCCTGGAGAATGGAGGCGTTATCATTTTAAGTTGTTAAAGTTAGGAGCCTGCCTGGATAATGAAGGTGTTATCATTTTGAGCTATTGAAGCCAGGAGCCCGCCTGGAGAATGGAGGCGTTATCATTTTAAGTTGTTGAAGTCAAGAGCCGCATGGAGAATGGAGGCATTATCATTTTAAGTTGTTGAAGTCAGGACCCTACCTGGAGAATGGAGGCGTTATCATTTTGAGTTGTTGAAGTCAGGAGCCCGCCTGGAGAATGGAGGGGTTATCATTTTGAGTTGTTGAAATCAGGAGCCCGCCTAGAGAATGGAGGCATTATCATTTTAAGTTGTTGAAGTCAGGAGCCCGCCTGAAGAATGGAGGCATTATCATTTTGAGTTTTGAAGTCAGGAGCCCGCCTGGAGAATGGAGGCGTTATCATTTTAAGTTGTTAAAGTTAGGAGCCTGCCTGGATAATGAAGGCGTTATCATTTTGAGCTATTGAAGCCAGGAGCCCGCCTGGAGAATGGAGGCGTTATCATTTTAAGTTGTTGAAGTCAAGAGCCGCATGGAGAATGGAGGCATTATCATTTTAAGTTGTGGAAGTCAGGAGCTCGCCTGGAGAATGGAGGCATTATCATTTTAAGTTGTTGGAGTCAGGAGCCCGCCTGTAGAATAGAGGAATACATTTTAAGTTTGAAGTCAGGAGCCCGCCAGTAGAACAGAGGATTACATTTCAAGTCTGAAGTCAGGAGCCCGCCCGTAGAACAGAAGAGTACATTCAAGTTCAAGTCGGAAGTCAGTAAAGTGGAAGGTTACAACCAAATATCCCCAGCATAGAGTCCACTACAGAAAATCAGAAAAAGACCACAAGTCGAATCAAAAGAGAAGAAACATCGGAAGAAACAAAAGAGCAAGCAAGGCAACAAGAGACACAGGAAGAGCAAGTCGAAGAACTGGATAAGATTTTACAATTCATAGACTAGTTTAGTATACCTCTTATTTTCTTCTAGCAAGGTGTAATACGGAGGTCGGTAAGCAGTAGCATCAGTAGCAACAGCAGTAATAGGAAAATCACAGTTCCACAGTAGTCCCACCTAACAAAACTTCCCGAACTACACTGACCTGATTCCCTTTTTAGCCAGGGATATGTAGGAGACCTCTTGAAGCAAAGGTTCGGTCAAATCTTTCAAAAGATGCTTCACACGGAGTACTCAAACGGGCAAAAATCGCTCGTATCCGCTCACTTTATCTTCGCACGAAAACTCTTCTTGTGTTCCGGGCAAAGAGGGGCAGCTGTGAGCACGTGATTTTTGCCCTACATGAGAACCACTCCCAAAAATTCAAAATAAAATAGTTTGGTGTTGTTTGCAATTTTTGTGAATTTTGTGTTATTTTTCTCTTATTTTTGGCATTTGTGTGTGCATGTTTATTTGTTTAAAGTAGTAAAAATAGAAAATATGTCGCATTTTAGATTTAATTTTATAATTGGGAATAATTAAGTCTGTTTTACAGAAATGAAAAATCACAAAAAATATGTACTTTGGATTAAATGTAAAATTGTGATTCTATTTTAATTGGTACTTAATTGTGTGTGATGATTGTTATTAGGGATTAATTAGTATTTGTAACTTGGTTTATGATTTAATTTAGAATTTTAGTTTTTGAATTAAAAAGAAAAGTAAAAGAAAAAGAAGAACCAAGAGAAAAAGAGTTAAAAATCGGATTGGGCCAGTTTTAAAAGAAAAGTCGAGGCCCAAAAGCACCAAATAACCAGCCCAAGTCAGCCGGTCCAAAAGACCCATCTCCCAGGCCATCAAATGACGTAGTTTGATACCAGAACTACGTCGTTTCAAGAACAACCAATCTCAGCCATTCAATCCATCTCAATCCAACGGCCCTCTTCCCATCTCCCAACCCGTCTCACCAGACCTGATCCATTCCCACGCCCGGTCTGCCCCCTCATTAAACCAAACGACGTCGTTTACCCTCCCCTGTTCAATCTGGATCGTTGGTTCCATTTGATCCAACGGTCTGGATTGATCCCCTAACTTACTATATAAACCTAAATCCTACCCCCCCAATCCAACCCCCCCTTCGTCTCAGAAACCTCAGAGACGAGCTCATCTCCCTTCGCCTCACTCCGCCGCTGACCGCCTGCCGGAAATCTCCCACGGCGGCGGTCAGTCACCAAAGACCCCCATCTTTACACCATTGATTCCCCTCGACCTCCCCATTTCGAATCTCAAACCCTTACCCCTCGAATCCCAGCCTAACGCCTCAAATATCAGATCAAAGCTATGAACCCTAGCGCTGCCACAAACTTCCCTAGTGGTGGCGCCACCTCCAAACAAACCCAAATCAATACCATCTGATCCCCAGGGTTCCCTCATACCTAATATGTCCTTGGTTTCATTCGAATCATCTTATAACTTCTCGAATCTTCAATCAAAAACTGACCTCAACCCTAGTTCACCCAAATCACCCCATACTAACGCCCTTGGACCCCATGACTCCCTCTTCCTTAATCCCTAGCCAGCTTCCCTCGAATGTTGTTGGAGAATCTCGAACAAAGGTTTTTGAGTAATGGTCTGAAGCTGGCTCAGAGCCTGAGGTCAAAATAGACCTTAGTTGAGCGCTCTCGTTCGAGAACACTCGACTAGGGTACATATTAGCCCCAAGTCCAAAAGGCATCAAAAGTTCGAACCCAGGCCCCGTGTAATTGGTAAGTTTTCGTTTTACTTTCTTTTTTTTTATTTATTATTAGTTTTTTTCAGTAAATTCATCCTCTACTCCTTTCTTATTTTTTGTTTAAGTTCGAATGTTTCTGTGCTTGCTCTTATTTTGCTTCTTCTTTGTTTTCCTGAATGATTCGAATAAGTCAGTATCAATAATGCCTTGTGTAAAACCGTGATTAACCCTATAATTGCTTGGTGTTATTATTTGGTTCAAATGGTGTCATTTTGTGTATTGTTTGGTTCCTTGTTCTTTGTTGATTCGTCATATGAAGTCAGTTTGTTTTTCGATTCAGTTAATTGTGATTCATATTGATTCAGTTTGCTCTTTGTTGTTCATCATATTGATTGGTTCCCGGCTCGAACATTTTTGTCTAAGTTAATTGTGATGGGTTCCCAGTATGGTCTGCCTATTCCTTGTAATTGTGAGGATCAATCTAACCTTAGTAATATGTCACCCTGAATCATTGGTTTTGGTTTTGATGGTATTTGACCTGACCTGTGTTCTAGCTTGTATTATTGACTGATTTTGATGAATTGGATTGGTTATAGCTGATATGGTTTAGCACATATGGAAAGAGGTTCGTGCAGGATAATAGCTCAGGGTATCGGGGGGTATTTTGGGACTTTAAAAATTGAACAAATGGTTAGTTGGGTGGAGTGTAAAGAAGTATTAAAATAATACATTTGTTTAATAATAGTGGGATGAGAAACATAATAGTATGGGGTTTAAAGGAAATGGATTAAGAAATAGGTACCCATATCTGTTTGAATTTAATAAGGAAAAGACAAGGGTTAGTGGGGAACAAGTGAGTTAAAAAATAGATTAAAGACATAGAGTAATGGGGGATAAGGGAATATTATGGGCAGATTGGTTTTCTTATTAGTTTTAGTGTACCAAGAGTGATAAGGGGTCTGGTTTTTGTATAAGTATAAGGAGTTTGGATAGAGTTAAGGGTACTTCTTCAGATTCTGAGAGCTAAGACCATAAGGGTGGAATACATTGATACACAGAGTTTTGAGGGCAGTCTTAGAGAGCTGGTTGAGAATTTTTTTTTTCTGGAGGTTTCAGTTGAGTTTGGAAAGAAACAGAGTTGAAAAAGAGAGATAGAAAACAATAGGAAATTATTGAAATCAAAAGATAGGGTACTGTTTCATTGATTTCCAGATAAAAACTTGAGTTCTTGACACTGATTCCTACCCCTTTGGACTGTTGAACCTAATTTGAAGCTTGATGATTCTGTTCTGAGCTTATTTAGTTCTGTGGTTCTGTTTTGGGTATTTGTATTGCTGGGGTGTGTTCCTGGGATTGTTATGAGGCTGTATTGATTAGTTCAAATCACTTCTATGTGCTGGTTATTGCTGCTGGGATTTTGCTGGTTGTTCCTGTCGCTGTTGTTGCTGTGTTATCTGCTGTGCTGATCACTCCTTTATCTTCCTCATTTGTAAACATTTCAAGGTACACGTCTTTGAATATCAACATCATGTAGAGTGTAGAAATGAAATGAAAGGGAAGTCCAGCTTCACTGGAAGTTTTAGTAGTTACTATATTCTCTTCATAATCGAATGTAAAGGTTTGAATTGTAATGGACTGTTTATTAATGTATAGTGGACTGATGGAACTTGGACTGTTGAATTTGTTCCTACAAACAAATGAATTTCATGGCCTCCAGCTGTAATTAATTTTAGTTTGTTATTACTAGTTATGAAATATAGTGTAGTTAATCCATTTCCATTGGTCATAGAATAGTTTCAAATAGTTCATATGTCACAAAACAGGTTCGAACAGTTCAAATGGAAATCAGCATGTTTGTTTAATATGTCTAATTCTGAAATTGCGAGTCCATTTGAGTAAATAACCTCAGTTTGAATAGCATTGAATCACGTTAGTAAGTAATGTTAGCTCCCAAATGTTAGAGATTAATGTTGGTTTTACTTGCAATAGTTGTAAAAACAAATTCCAAATGGTCATGAATTTCATGTAGTTAATTCCGATAGTCTGGTTCATCTAATAATGTTAATTTGAAATAGCTTGAGAATGAATAGTTTGGTTTGTTGTCAAATTCAGTTCTCTCTTTTAATTGTCAACTTTAGTAATATGCATCAATAAATAAAGGAACAAGAAAACTGATCATGAGATAAAAAATGCAAGCAGACGTTAAATAAATTTTTGGCCCGTTATCCCAGGGACTCGACCTTTGGATCTCCAGGCGTCCCGTTAAGCTCGATCAGCTTGGATTGGCCCCAAGGCCCACTCATCAGTAATTGGGCCCAATTTAAAGGGTTTGATATATAGTTCAAAGTAGTATAAGTTTGGACAGGAGAGTCACATCCTTCTTAGAATTTCGAGCCGCTTTATTCTTAGGCTCTGGCCCCTTGGAGGTCAAGGCCCTTTTTTCTTGCTTTCCTTTGCCAGCTTCGGGGCAAGGAGAGATTTTTCTTCTTTACCAGACGGGGGCCTCATCGGCGCATCCTTCCAAAGACCTACAAAAGAAGGTAAATGATATTATAAAGGAAATACGGGCTACAGTAAAAATTATCTAGTTCACACCTCCTTATTTTCTTTACCAGGAAGCCCCGCTTATATTACTACACCCCTGGGAGGGATATAATAAAGAAGGGGAAGGAATTTTTCCAATTTAAGGACAGTCGGAACGAGATTAGTTATTTAAATTTTTAGAGTCTCCACTTGAGAATATAATGGTGTCCCAAGTCACCGGTTTGCTAACCCCAAGAAACTCCGAATCTCGGTCACCGAAGCTGGTCGAGGCCAGTTCTTGACTGCCTCAATCTTCTTTGGGTCCACTTGAATTCCCTCTGCTGATACAATATGACCCAGAAATACAACCGAACTCAACCAGAACTCGCACTTCGAAAACTTAGCATATAACTGTTTATCCTTCAGAGTCTGGAGAACCACTCTGAGGTGCTGCTCGTGCTCTTCCCGGCTGCGGGAGTACACCAGAATATCGTCTATAAAGGCTATCATGAACAAGTCTAGATAAGGCCTGAACACTCGGTTCATCAACTCCATAAATGCTGCTGGGGCATTGGTCAACCTAAATGACATCACTAAAAACTCGTAATGCCCATACCGAGTGTGGAATGCTGTCTTAGGGACATCAGATGCTCTAATCCTTAGCTGATGGTAGCCAGATCTCAAGTCTATCTTTGAGAACACCCTTGCTCCCTGAAGCTGGTCAAACAAATCATCAATCCTCGGCAGTGGATATTTGTTCTTTATCGTTACCTTGTTCAACTGTCGGGAATCAATACACATCCGCATCGAACCATCCTTCTTCTTTACAAATAACACCGGCGTACCCCAAGGAGAAACACCAGGCCTGATAAAACCCTTCTTTAGTAAATCTTGCAATTGGTACTTTAACTCTTTTAACTCTGGCGGGGTCATGCGATACCGCGGAATAAAAATGGGCTGTGTGCCCGAAACCAGATCAATACAGAAATAAATATCCCTGTCGGGCGGCATACCCGACAGGTCTAAAGGGAAGACCTCGAGGAACTCTCGAACAATAGGAACCGAGTCAATAGAAGGAACCTCTACGCTGGAGTCGCGAACATATGCCAGATAAGCTAAACACCCCTTCTCGACCATGCGTCGAGCCTTAACATAGGAAATAACACAGCGAGTAGCATGACCTGAGGTCCCTCTCCACTCTAGTCGGGGAAATTCTGGCAAGGCCAAGGTCACCGTCTTAGCGTGGCAATCCAAGATGGAATGATACGGGGGCAACCAATCCATCCCCAATATAACGTCAAAATCCACCATATCTAATAGCAGTAGATCAACATGGGTCTCAAGACCCTCAAACACAACCACACAGGAACGATGCACCCGGTCGACTACTATGGAGTCACCCATATGAGCTTCATGATGAACAGGTAAAGGATTCTGTGTAATATTAGGAGTTTCAGGGGCTTGAACTTCAATTCTCCTTGAATCAATGAGCTCCTGAATAGCAGTCTTTAAGTGCCAACATTTCTCCGTGTCATGCCCCGGGGCTCCAGAACAATACTCACAACTGACAGAATGGTCCAGGTTCTTTGGTGGTGGATTTGGGATTTTTGGTTCAATAGGGTTTA